>BROG01001550.1:0-43975 GCA_030159075.1 Atrina japonica | reverse complement strand
TATTGACAGATTATATCATATGTGCATAGTTTAGAATGTGGCTCACTGTCTAAGCATTAAAAGTTGCATACAAACAAAATTATTATGAAAATTAATCTGGTATATCCCTTAGTTCGATATGTAGCTTGTAAGATATTTTATTGAACGGTAAAGTCGGAATATATTTTTTGGAACACTCTGTATTATGAACATACCAAAGTTGTAATACTCAAGACGATCGTCTCTGTCAATACAATTCACCAGATGAACTGTTTAAACAGATTTTCTAAAGAGAAAGTGGTATCAGACAGGGCTAAATAATTAATCTAAACGTATAGCCAAAATCCGTCTAAGAGTAATCACTGTAAAATGATGGCTGTCTTTGCTTTTGAAGTATTTAGAATATGTTATTCTCAGAAATATTCAAGTATAATTGGATAATGGAATATATTGTTGACGAGTATTGACAACGTGTGTACAGTTATGTAGAGACTAATTATTTTATGTTTCATCAAAGGGAAAAGAAGATAAGGCAAGGATTACAATGTTGTAGAACATCTTCCAAAACACTTTACTTAATTCGTTTCAAATATATTTTGCAATGGAAAGAACGGTGATAGGCATCTTAAACCAATATGTTATGGCATTGACTTGACAAATATGAAGAAAATGCTGATTATGTTGATTTTTGTTTTTACTTTTTAGGTCTTATGTTTTATGTCGTGTCCCGATTCTTCCAGTCTCTGTCTGTGCAGAGGTATGTATTTTTATGCAACAGTTTAAAGTCAACAAAGTAACTTTGTACTATTGTTGACAAGATCCACTTTCTGGAGCACGGCCACAGACAGTGACTCCCTTTCGCCAATCGTGCTTTTCACCGAACTTGACCTCTTCACCAAACTTGAACTTTTCACCGAATTTGACCCGTTCATCGTACTTGTACGGTTTCCATGGAACATTTGCGACGGGTGTGGCATGCCAGCAGAGGATGCTGACTCCTTCCGGACACCTGGTCCTATCCCGGTTGGGATTCGCAATTGTTCTTCCTGTTGAGACCATTGCACATCTAATTCGTCGTGTTTTAATGGACTTGAGAGTCGATTATTAATTGGTACTTCTTCATTTTTACTTTATCGATTTTATGAATCAATCTAATAGTTCTACAATGATATTGGAAGTTCACAAAACAATAGAATAAAAATAGATTAATTAAAAGAAATAATTAATTATCTAATCAATACCATCTTTTTTGTGTTATCGACACAAGAAATTATATCTTTATGTCGTTTTCGGATAAACGAATGTCTTACAGAAATAATGACGATAAAATGTTAACACGGGGACTGTTATCACACCATTTTCTGTTCATATTATGATATATAACACTGATTTCTATCATTCGTTAATCAAACAGTTTGGAAATCTCAGTGGATGTATATTGTGTCATAAATGTGGATTTATTTCACAGACAAATACCTGTTTTCAGATACGTCCTACCAACATGGAGGTGGATTTGGAAGCAGGTACAGAGGAAGAGGATATGATGGCTACATCTATGGGGGAGGAAAATGATGTATAGCGTTTGTGATGATGCATTATTGATTAAAGATATACATGAATATGTATAATCCAAGATTCTGTTTATTTTCTTACCTTCTATTTTTTACGAATATAGCCCAGAACCCGTCGGGTGATACAAAGCCCCTCGGGTGGACAAATATTCATGTCAACCCAAAACAAGGGCAATCATTGTTTTAATATACCGAAAGGCAATAAAACTAAGCTAACAAACTAACCTTCGTAAGTTCGTAACGATTGTAACGATGTTCGATACTCAAAACTTTCGAATTGTTCTATCATTCTTTGCATTGTTTGTTAATCTTAAGCCTAAACATTTTGTTTGCACTCCCAATTAACAATACCTGGTGAAAAAAACGTAACAAGTTGCAGGGTTATAGTGTTGCCTTTTACTAAATGCGATAAACCGTAAATAATGTACATTCCGTCATGCTTTTCTAATACATGTGCCACTGATGTTTTAAGCTTTATACATGACCCTTATACTAAGTTAAATAGGCCTATCGTTTACAGTAAAATAAATGTAGAAAAGCCTAGATCTACTGTTTTAATTATCAGTATTTACAATTTATTGTCATAACTACGTATGTTGTAAATTTATAAGAAGGTCTATAGAGCTTTACCGTTTACGATATTTTGCCAGTTGAAATCCAGCAACATGTTGTTTTTACATTTCACGGTTATTTGTGAGAATATATAAATGACGCCTCGGTAGGGGTCTCTTCCGGACACCACTGTGCTCTTTGAAGTGAACCCTGAGACCGACATATGTTCCGAAAGTATTAAGGGGTAATAAAATATAATCCCACTGATGAGCCGTCTGTGTATAATACTTATGTGTGGACATATGTAACTATACGAAGGGGATGACAATATCCCAATTGAAATGTGTCATCCAGAACTTAAAATTTCCCTGATAATCATGATAAACGACACACATAAAATACAAACTAATTTTAAATAAATATATACATGTACATGGAAAGTCTATGGTTTATTTGATGTGATATTGATGTATTTCAGTTCAAAATATAAAATCGACAAACCATTTATAACTGTCTTATACATAAAATCTACAAAACTGTTACTTTTTAATCATGTAGATCTGCACCGAAAAAAGGGAACACTGATTTTAATGGGAAACGATATATATGCTGATAATAATCCCTTTATACCTCTGGTTCACGTTTTATTTTTAGAAAATATTATATTATTCTAAAACAACATAGGTCCTATATCTAAATACTTTCTTATAGACACGAGCTAAATATATTCTAAAGCAATTCATATACATCTATGTCATAAAAAATGTATTTTATTAAAGATATCAAAAGATTATTTTGACATGAAATGTACCAAAAAAAATTTCGTGACACCTACTCAAAACCAAGCCGTATTTATCTTTGACACAGATATCGGCGGCGTAAATTTAACTTATTCCAAACCCGTAGAAATACTTGATTTGCCGTCCGAATCTAAAACACGTGTAGGCTTCCTAGCCTTATCTTTAGAACTAAATTTAATCTGCCCTCTTGAACAGTAAAGGTGACAATTATTTGGTCATAATAGGGATTTCCGACAAGGCCTGTTTTGTTTATAGTTCCTTTGTGTATGTGGGTTCGTTTTGGTTGTAGGCCTATGTAAATTCACGGGTGATTACTTCTCTGCTCTAGGACCTTGCATTTTATCATTTCTTGGTTTCCAGAGGTCCCTGTTTGTCCATTTTTACCAGATTTGTATCTATGTCCTGGACATTCTATTGATTTATACTTTGGTATCTGAGATTTTTTATATTTTGACCACCGAGTATGTATCACTGCTGGTGGACATATTGTCCCCGAGGATACTTGTCACACGGTACATATACATTTAATGTAAAAACAAGTACCAAAAACTTGCATACTGGATGGTACAGCGCCCAGTATAAAAAGGTTTCCTTCTGTGAAGTCTAATGGGAGCACAGACTCACAAAGATTATTTGGTGCTCCTCGGGTTGTCCTTGGGGACATAACCAACTTATCATTTGTACCGTCAAAAGATGACCAGTTATGGTATAAACAAATTAATGCGTATGTTCCCATAAAAAATTGTCAGATTAAACTTCATAACATTTTTGATAGTTCATTTTCAAATAATATACCAACAATTTCAAAATGTTCTGTCAAAAATTGTAAAACATGTAATATCTTAATAACTGATCAAGGGTTCACAAGCAATCTGACAAATAAGCATTACAACACCAGCGGGCGGGACTATGGGGCCCTTAAATAAAAGAGCATCTGGTCATCGATTCGAGATTAATAATGGGGGTAACCAGATACTCTATTGACATTTCAACTCCCCTGACCATTCCATCTTGTCTATGAAAGTGCGTATAGTTGAAAAAATATACCACTGGACCAACAATCCAACCTTGAGTACCCCCTTCCGTAGAAAACGTGAGGAATTTTGGATTAAACAGCTTGGCACTGCATACCCCTATGGATGTAACGATAATATTGAAAGTGTAGGCAATCTATCAAGCCCACTGTGTAATGCTGTTAATGTGATGGAACTTTTTAATTCTAACGTAAGACGTAAACGAAGTCAAGGACCTCGTTCGAAAATTGTCTAAAGCTAAGGTGGTCATTTTTGACTGGTTTCTCTTAGACGGATTTCGGCTATACTTTTAGAGATATTATTTGGCCTTGTATGATACCACTTTATCTTCAGAAAATACACATACTTTTCAAATTGGAGCTCAACTGATGAAGTCTAATTGACAGAAACGATATCGTCTTGAGCATTATAACTTTGGTATTATGTTTATAATATTTATAACCACTAGGTCGTTTAGCCACTGCTGGGTGGGACCGTTTGAGTCCCCGAGGGTATACATAAACCTGGTACCTGGTTTTTCGGTACCAGCTGTTCATCTTATACTGAAATAATATTTGGCACTGTTAACACTATTTAAATTCGAAAATTGTCTAAAGCTAAGGTGGTCATTTTTGACTGGTTTCTCTTAGACGGATTTCGGCTATACTTTTAGAGATATTATTTGGCCTTGTATGATACCACTTTATCTTTAGAAAATACACATACTTTTCAAAATTGGAGCTCAACTGATGAAGTCTAATTGACAGAAACGATATCGTCTTGAGCATTATAACTTTGGTATTATGTTTATAATATTTATAAACACTAGGTCGTTGCCACTGCTGGTGGACCGTTTAGTCCCCGAGGGTATACATAAACCTAGTACCTGGTATTTCGGTACCAGCTGTTCATCTTACACTGAAGTAATACTTGGCACTGTTAACACTATTTAAATTCGAAAGTTGTCTAAAGCTAAGGTGGTCATTTTTGGGTGGTTTCTCTTAGACGGATTTCGACTATACGTTTAGAGATATTATTTGGCCTTGTATGATACCACTTTATCTTTAGACAATACACATACTTTTCAAATTGGAGCTCAACTGATGAAGTCTAATTGACAGAAACGATATCGTCTTGAGCATAACTTTGGTATTATGTTTATAATATTTCTTACAACCGACCCTACATACATGATGCCACTTTTTCATCTCTTTTACCTTGGGTCTTCATCACATTCGCAGCAAAACTTTATTCTGTTCCTTTTACAATTCTTAATCAACTTTTTCAGGAAGCTAGAATGAACCCCTAAACGGATTCATCAACCCCAGAATACATACTGAACTCCGTTATAATGGACATCGCTTATCACAGACTGTTTAAGCCTGCACACGTTACAATCGATGACTGTTCTAAACAGAAACGTCTTTTCCTTAAACTTAAATTTACAAAGAAAGGCATAGACGCTTTAAGCAATGTTCTAAATCACAAAAAAGTTCAGTCCTGTGTTCCACCATATTTTAAATTGAAGACCACGCCTTGCATATCATATAGCTATACAAATAGCATCGCATCAGAGCTATTTAATTACAAACAGGTTTTGCAGTGCCTGGACATCAACCAACTTCTACACAACACTGTCACATGTACATGTGCTTCATCTCCTTTCAAATACAATTCTATCGTGCATGTCATCACCGGCGACGTTTATACTGTTTAAAATGAAAGCCTCAAAAATCTTATTTTAAGAGGCCGTAAATACAGGGAAGCCCGTTTCTTTAATTGGTGTCAGAATTTCAGTTTAGTTATGAATTCTGTCGAAGATTATGCCAGACGACGGGCCAAACATGAAGACGTAGAACCAGACACTTTGTCTGAATGGCTAAAAGCCGTACGATGGTTGATAAAATATCGTATTCGAAAACTTAAAGGGACTATGAAAACACGTTATCACTCTGTATTTAGTGATCCAGAAGTAGTAACTGAACTGGATAGATTACATGACCAATATGTACTGGTACCAGCAGACGAAGCCTCAAATAATATAGTTTTTATTTGTAAGGCACATTACTATAATTGTTTATTAGAAGAACTTGGGTTTAATACGAATTCTGGAAATCCTACATATACACGTAGCTCATTTTCAAAACGAGATCCTTCAAAATCAAGTGTCCGTATTACATTCATTTGATATACCTACAACGGATACCGATTTTGAGCTACCACATTTATATTTGATACCTAAACTTCATAAAACCTCATATAAGCAAAAGATACATAGCACACGATCCAGCAAAATGTTTCTACCAAACCTTTATCTTTACTCCTTACCAAGATATTGACTGCCATTAAGGAGAAACTTCAACAATACTGTACAGTTGCTTATTCCAGAAGCGGTGTAAATCAGATGTGGATACTTATAAATTCTAAACAGCTTTTAGAAAATTTGAAGGCACACAATTTTTCTCGAATTCACAGTATCAAAACTTATCACTTCTCTACTCTTTACACAACTATTCCACATAAAAAATTAAAAGAAAGACTTTTTAGCATCATAAACAACTGTTTTTTCACTAAAGGTGGTACCCGAAAATACGTAAATACACTAAAGTTGATATAAAAAAGATGCTGGAATTTCATATTTGTAATGTTCGGAGACGTGGTCTTTCAACAAACTGTCGGCATTCCTATGGGAACCAACTGTGCCCCTTTATTGGCCAACCTGTTCCTTTATTCATACGAAGCAGACTTTCAATTCAGAAATGCTGAATCAAAAGAAGAAAACTTTATAGCAGTGTCCTTATAATTTCACATTTAGATATAATCGACGACGTTTTGTCAATTAATAATGACAATTTTCATACATATGTCAATGCGATATATCCCAGCGAACTAGAAATTAAAGATACAACAGAATCAAGCACACACGCTTCATACTTAGACATTTTACTTCCTATAGACACAGACTGGAAATTTGCAACTAAGCTATACGATAAACGCGACGATTTCGGCTTTCCCATCGTAAATTTTCCACATTTAAGTAGTAATATCCCTCAGTCACCCTCATGTGGAGTTTATATTTCACAAATGATCCGATATGCCAGGGCGTGTACAACATATGACGATTTTCATATACAGTGGTAAACTACTCACTGACAAATTATTGGCACAATCGGGATATTTTTAACGGTCCGGTATATATAGTCTTATTTCCGATTAACTCTGTTTCACTAAGTGAAATGTTGAGTTGCCTTTTCGTTGGCGGTTGTTGAGACGTCTGTACCAATTGTGACGAGGATTCACTCCTCACGTGTTTCATTGGACTTGACTGTGGACTCACGGCGGGTGTGACCGGTCGACAGGGGTTGAATACTCCTCCATGGCACCTGATCCCACCTCTTGGTTTACAGAGGTCCGTGTTTGTCCATTTTTACCGGATTTGTATCTATGTCCTGGACATTCTATTGATTTATACTTTGGTATCTGATATTTTTTATATATTAGCTCAACAGGATGTAATGAAAAAAAAAAGATAAAGTTCGGAGAAACACGGACCTGTGGATACTAAGAGGTGGGATCAGGTGCAATGAAATATGTAAGGAGTGAATCCGTATTATTTCATCACTTTTCAACTTATTTAATTTTTCAAAATACCTGTTATTTATTCAAATTATCTGTTATCTTTTGCAGCCTTTGTTTATTTTTTGTAATATCTGATGTTTTCTCAGATTCTATATTTTTCTTTTTCATTTTTTTAATTTTACAACATCTGTTACTATTTCAATATATGTTTCTTTTTTCAGAGTTTCTGTGTTATTTTTCACAGTTTCTTTCGTTTTCCACAATCTCATTGATATTTGTTCAAATTAAATGTTATTTCACACCGTCTGTTTTTTTTTTTTTTTTTATTTCTTTGTTATTATATTTACTTTTTATAAAATACCACAGAAACTTTGTGAAAATTGTGAAAAAATACACGGAATTACACAAGAAATAACACAGACAATCCGACAAAATAACATCGAGATAGTGAAAAAAACAGTAATGAGATTGTGAAAAATAAAAGAGATTGTCAAAAGTAATAATAATAGTAATGAAATATTGAAAATAATGAAAATAAAAAGCAATTACAAAGACATTGAAACAAAAAACTGTCATAAATTGTAAATTCACTACATCTGGTTATGTCACGTGTATTTGCATGCTCATGTGTTTCAGAGTTATGTATTTTATCATGAAATAGACAGTAGATGTACTTTAACCATAAAAAATTATTGTATAGCGTACTGGCAAAAACTGTACAACGACAGTAGTCACAAACATTTAATGCATACTAAATTAACAGTTTGTAAGCATATTCATTTTTGTGAAATAGATCAAATTCTTATTGAAAAGACAAAAATAACATATCTATCTATCTATCTATCTACCTCCCTATCTATCTATCTATCTATCTATCTATCTATCTACCTCCCTATCTATCTATCTATCTATCTATCTGTCTACCTCCCTATCTATCTATCTATCTATCTATCTATCTATTATCTATCACTGATCTTGACTTTTAATCTATAGTGAAAGTAGCAGAGTCTTTACTTTTACATAACAATAAAATCACAGATACCAAAATATTAATCTTCAGAATTTCCAGGATACAATTTACAAATTCTGTGAACGTATTTAGCAAGGGCACCGATTTTTAGTTACAGAAAGGATGTATGCCACCGTTAGGCGTTTGCCAAAATATACAGAAACTTCTTTATAACTCTGGTAGTATTTTTATAATATTTATAATGTCCATTATTTCATTTGCCAGTTTAACAAAGTTCACTTTCCCAATTTCACTATAATTTCTTTTGAGATTTCCCTCGACCCTTCACCAAAACCTATGCTAAATTATGCCAAATTTTGACCGAGCAAATGGTGGCAGTATCACTAGATTTTATTGTACTTTTAAAAAACGGACCCCAAAAATAATAAATGTATGTGCATGGAAATTATTAGAGGAGAGCGGGGAGATTTGGGACGAGGGGGAACTGGGACACCAGCTTTATTAGCCATCTGTTTCAACTTATCAGATAGCAAATAATATTGCTGTAGCATTTGACTTCCTTTCTACTGCATAATGCCTGGACCATTCTACAGCCAACATGTAAAAAACATGTCGTATTTTCAATTTTCACCCCTAAAACAAGTTTTCCTGGCTTCTTGTAGTTGTTTAAAATGCCTAACTATATGGATTGAATTATATTTAGTGTATGTAAAACGCTGCCACACATGTATGCCTTAGTATGTTGTAAGTTTTTCATTTGACATATTGTTGAGTGGCATTATGTTCAAGTTGAGGATTGTGTTTTGGGTAGGACATCGACCAATCGCCAAACCCTATGCCAAATAATGTCAAATTTGGGCTGAACAAATGGTAGCAGTAAAATGAGGTTTCACTTTACTTGTAAAAAAACGGACCCCAAAAAACAAACAAACAAAAAGAAAAAAAGAATAAATTTACAAATTTGACAGTTTTATGCAGTAAATGTCACCAATATATTTTTAATATCATTGATATTCTGGATACGAATTTGAATGCATTTTTATTTGTCATCGATCAATAAATTTTTAAATGTCGATTTTCTGAAAGTGCATTTCCCCCCAAAATATCACCATATATATGAGTAAGCCTGGATGTCAAGTTTATAATTAAAACATATTAGTATACATACAAGTAAAGAGAATATTCCAGGACATTCAGCTTTGAAAGACATATTGACAAAACTTCAACAAGAAAGTAAGTGTTAGTTTTTTATTCATTTGTAGACATATTATCATCTTTTACGATTCTCGAGTGAAATGTCTTACAATTTAGAACGACCTTACGCAATGTAATATCCTCATCAGGAAAATATCGTTTAACTTTCAAAACATAACTTAAATATTATATGTTGATTTCATCATTTATCTTTTTGTACAACATATGGTATTATGTTTATAATACATACAACCACTGGGACGTTACCACTGCTGGTGGTGGACCGTCTAAGTCTCCGAGGGTATAAATAAACCCAGGACCTGGTATTTCGAGGGTATAAATAAACCCAGTACCTGGTATTTCGGCACTAGCTGATTATTTTATACTTAAGTAACGTTTTGAATAGGTAGTTTTGTTTAAATTCCAAACTTCTCAAAAACGGGGATAGTCATCTTGTTACAGTGGTTACTTTAGGACGGATTTATGAATACATTTTTATTATTTTTTGGCCTGGTATGGTACCACGTTTCTTTTTCGGAACTCTACATCTATTTTGAATTAGAGCTCAACTGATAAAAATCTTATTGATAGAAGCAATTGAACATCTGATTTGGTCTTTTTAGCAAAACTGTAACTTTGACAGTGTGTTTTTAATATTTACAAAAAGATTACAGGATATACATTTCCAGTGTGTTAAGAGGTTTAAGTCTTAAACAAATACAGGTATTGCTTATACCTTGACGGGTTGAAATATCTAAGGCAGATTATTTGTTTTGCTTTTGTAAGTGTTTTCCAGATTGTTTTATTATTTTATTTTAACATATCTTATAAAATGTACTACAGATATGTATGGCAACTGTCAATTCAATTATTTATCAATTCTTTATTCATGTACTGGCCACTAGTAATACGCTACAATTTCCTAGATAGTCCATGTGATATATAAATATCTTAAATTAAGTCAAGCAGGTGGAATAATGGTTACTTCCAATCAGTATTCGGTAATTAATTGAACTCGCCACTAAGCTTGTTCATCTAACATATACCCATACACTTTAAAATACATCAATCTATGTATAGGATTTCCCCTGCAAAGCATACGGGTTTGTTTACGTTTACAACCCTAACCAAGAAATCAGAACAAAGCTTATCCTTAACCTAAACTTTAACCTCTAGGCTTTCTACATGGAGAATACACAAAGGTTATATCAAAGTATATGCAGTTGATAGTAATGTAGTTGTGAAACAAATGTTGGATTGAGAAAACAAAATGCTAAAGTAAAAGAAAGGAAACAAGGAGTATTCTACCAGTGTTTCATCGGTTATGGTCTGTCACGTGATACAGCATACAAGGGGAACATCAATTACAGGAGTTTGTATCTTCTAAGTTTCTTACATTTATTTTTCTTTTCATAGGAATATATCTAACCTTTTCACCGCTGCTACTCTTATTTATTCCTCGTCTTTATCTCATGACGCAGATGTTCAGTACGACATTGTGGACTAGCGTAAAGTGGGCGTGGTGTTTTATGCCACACTAAACAATTTTTCATTTATATATTACCGGCTAGTTTTAATGGCAGAAGAGAAAACCTGGTTACAATGTACCAAGGAAGAAGCCACAGGCCTACCCAAGTGAACTGGCAAATTTTCTCACAAAAATCAGCTTAGGTTCCAGCGGGGACCAGAGGTAAGAGTCCCTTCGGTCAATGGACACACCGCTATGACTTATTTGTCGATGAGTTTCGTGGAATAAACTGTGAAATAAGAAAATTATCTGTGTTAAAAATAATTTCCTCCAATGATTTCAGGATTTAAAATGCTGAAACAGGGACTAACATTTGTTTTGCTGATGTTGAGCCTTTTGTCAGTTGTCAATGCGATGGGATGGAAATCTTGTCCAACGGGTAGGTAACAAAATCTAGTTATCTCAATTTATTTGAGATTAATGAATCTTGAATACATCAAACGAAATTTGAATATATCCATATCGATTGCATTGACCTTCCGTGAAGTCATTGTACTGATTTCACAGGGTCACGTGTTCAATTTTATGGCAATCTTTTCTATTTATATTGACAGACGGCTACTACATACATATACGAATCTAAGATACCTAAAGTGAAAATCTTCAGGATATTGTCCTATGACATATTTGTAATTTTGTGAAAATTAAAACATGCATGAATGACGAATCGTCATTCATGCATGTTTTAATTTTCACAAAATTACAAATATGTCATAGGACAATATCCAGGATACATATACAAATCAGGTGATAATTGGACAAATACGGACCTCTGGAAATCCAGAGGTAGGATCAGGTGCCATATAAGATTAGGCATACCGACAACCAGAATGGTTAAGTACGAGATATAATGGTTTATACGGATTGAGGTTCTTGGAAAATAGAAAGTTACGGAATTGTACCAATGAACCATATTGTTCTATACATAAATATAGAGGTGTGTTAGTTTTTCCATAAACGTCAGGAAATATTTCACATAATTACGTATTAAATCCCTTGTTTGTGGTTCTGGTTTGCATTCAAATGTTCTAATTTGTCCTCAATGATGGCGAGAATTTCGGAAATTTTCAAGTGTATACTCTGATTAAAGTCCTTCTCTGAGATTTCAACACGATAGTCACTAACATCAATGACATTTATAGAATTTTGAGAACTATTACTAACTGTGGCTCAGGTGGAAACAGGTTATACAGGGTTTCTTTCAAAATATTATTTTAACATGTTAAGGTGACAAACTTTTTTTCTTTACGCCGCCCGTGTGTTCAAGAATCGGAAAAAAATATAAAAATATAAGTCCTTTTTACTCGTGGCTTAAAACGTCGGTTCGTGGCATCTTTGTCATACCACACTTTTATTTTGACTTTAGAACTCTTTAAATTAGCTTGGGATGATTAACATACATACATGCATTCTGTAATATTTCTTTAACTTGAAACACATAGTCCAAGAATTTTATGTCATTAGTATCATTAAACCACTTCTCATTTAAAAGTTTCAAAGCGTCCGTGACAGAATGACCCAAAACAAGTTCAAAGCGACAGAACCCAAAAGATTCCTGTATGGCGTCTCGTTTTTTTTATCATCGTTTTAAGAGCATTTAAGAGCAACCTAGGACTCGGGGTAATAAGCACTAGACTTGTACTGTTAAATACCTAGCCAATGGCAAAAATAATAAATACTAATTTGCTATTAAATTTATAAACAATCTACGGCAAGAAAAAACATGATACGCATCTGTAATGGCTTAATTTAATACAGATGTTTCCAATACTTTGATTGGTTCGAATATTGTGAATGAATGATATTTGATTTTTTTTTAAAAATATTCACTCGATCATTATATTTTGTTTTAAATATTTTATAAGATAATTGTAGTTCAAATTACTGTTGCCATGGAAATAAAATAAATTGTTTGTCAATGTCATTTACGCTCATCTACGGTATTCCAAAAGTTGAGGCTATGTAAATAAAACATCTTACAGTTGATTTGGCAATACATATAGATTTATTATTGAACCTTGTATGATACCACTTTGCCTTTCAGAAATATACATTTATAATCATTTATAATCACTTCGATTGATAAACAATAATACAGAGAGATATACACAGACATAAAGTTTGTAAAAATTGCTTGAGAAACCCAGGTTTGACACTTTTTCAGTTGCAAGTGATTAAATCAACCTTACTATTTATATATGGGAGCCACACTGGACCTGACCTTATTTTCACAATGCATAGTGTAAGTTGTCTTGTTTGTAGATGTAAGAAATGTACTTTTCTCGTGATTTACATCTATTTGGACAATATGTGTATATGTATTTACGTGCTGCTTTAAACCTCACAGGAAGCCTGGACCATGGAGTATGTGTTCACAGGCATGTCAATAAAAGTTAAAAACAATCTATTTTCAAAATGTATATTTCAATTCAGTTCTATTTCAAAAAGAACCTATGTGTTTTGAATGTGAATTTTGAGAAGTTAGTTACGTGTTGATACATGAACATACATACATAGTATGTGTATTATATCTGTGCTATATTATTCAGGCTTTTTTGCACCCTGAATATTTTGGACCCCTGATAAAAAAAATTCTCATATTAATAAACAATAACTTCCGTCTTCTATTTTTTTACATTTAATTTTCCTTTTCATAGCAATATCATAAACATTCTTTTCACTGCTTCTGTTTTTTTAAATGTCTTCCAATCTTTAATCCAATGAGGAAGAGCGTTAAAGACACCATCATGGACCGATATGAAGTGTTACACAAATCTTTCAATAGGTTTTCAAAACAATGACAAATACTTGTCACTTTAAATAGGAAAAATTTATCATTTAATTGATTCAAACATTTAAATATTTGCTTGAACACTCGCACTGAGCTACTACTAACATCAGAACAGATAAAAAGAGTGTTGTGTTTGAATTATGAGCGGTATCCATAATGTCACACATCTCTATAGGGTTTTAGCAAATGAAAAACCTGTCACTAAAACAGCAGAATATAGCATTCAATTATCATAGGATTTAAAATTATGCTAACACAGCTACTAATAGTTGTTCTGTTAATCGTGAGCGCTTTGTCAATTTTGAATACACATTTGGAAAATGATGTCAGATGGTAAGTCATGGGTCTCTATGCAATCTAATAAGAGACGAATCCCAATGACGCTTTTGACTGGTTTTGGTTTTCTTAGAGCTATTATTCAGGATATCGAAAATCAGGTCTGATGCCAATATTCCGCAAAATTTACGGTCGGTATAATAATCTTGTTTGCAATTACTCTGTTTCACTAAATTAAATGTTGAGTTATTTGTTCGATAACGATTGTTGAGTCGTCTCTGTACCAAATGAGATGAGGATTTCTTCCTCACTTATCTCATTTGAATTTGGACTAACGGCGGCTATGACCAGTCAACAGGGGATGCTTATTCCTCCATGGCACTTGATCCTACCTCTGGATATCAAGAAGTCCTTGGTTGTCCAATATCCCCAGTGTTGTAAAGGTATCCGATATGTCCTGAATATTTATGCGGTATCTTATATTTTATATTAAAATGTTTATTGGAAACATATCAATCTTGAATATTTATAATATTTACATATCGATCGCATAATGCCTTATGTGTAGTATTTTACTTAGTTCACATAGTTTTTATACATACGTTCTGTAATATTTCTTTAACTTTAGACACAGAGTCCAAGAATTTTGTAAATTAAACTTTTGTAAATTTTGTCTTGTTATAATGGACTTGGAATTTTGGTTATCCAATAGTACTTCACCATCTTTACTCTGTACAGAATCACGTGAAATGGAAACTTACAGAATTATGCCGCCATTTTGTTACTGCCAAAAAATGTATGAATAAAAGAATGAACACCTAAAAGAATAAATAGAAAGGCTCCAAATATGGTACACATGTAGTTTAATAATCGAGAATGGTCAAAGCTCCTGACAATCTTTAACCAAGTTCCGAAATGTTTTAAACATGGCTTATGTTCTAATAACACTATAATTTATTTATGATTTTCATGTTGTCAAACGTTTTTTCACTGTGAAGATACAGTACAAAATAGATGTAATCTCAAGTCGCCATATATACAACTTCTTGATTGTCACGTGTGGATTCAATCACGATGTTCATAAAGTTTAGTAAAAGGGGATAATTTTCAATTTCATTTAAGCCATTTCGGATTTTTTTCATTCCGTTCAGTTTTTACATTCTCAATTTGATTACGTGACGTCATCAGAAAGTCGGGAAAGGCCCTTTTGATTGGGTAGTAATTATATTGTTGATATTCAGTGATATATGATTTTAGTTCGTCTTTGAGGAATAAATTTTAGATAAACGATCTCTCTTGTTAAGATGACAGGTGATATCACTTTTCTGTAGGTTGCTTCTAAAATTTAACACCAACCTACCACTGCATGGTTTCCATATTCCAGATCGTATATACGATAAAGCGCTTAACAGGAAGTAATGCTACTCTACTTTGCTCATTGTAATTTTATGTCAGTTTCTGTCGATCCATGGTAAGTGCATACTATTATGTCGAACCAAGACGGATTGGAACAATTAGGCAAAGGTCTATTACAAAGAACAAACCACAGTTTCATTGTACTTATTATTGGGTTATCGTAAATTATTATAATTTGGACATGCTCGCATAAACTAAATACCTGTATTGAAAATGGACGATACCGAAATATTGGAATGTGTGATAGAAAATGTACGCTCTGAAATACCATTGGTATAGAGGATTAATACAATTGATCGTTACTTTGTCCTTTTTATTCAGATCTGATCCCACCTCTTGATTTCCAAAGAACCGTGTTTTTGTTTTTTATTTTAATTTTTAGAAGATTTGTACTTTGGTATCTGAGATTTTCTTTTATATATTTATACATCTAAAGGTATTACAAAATTCGAACAAGTGTCATTGAATTTATACAATTTCTTGGAACCAATAATATCAAAGAATGAAATATGTTTGTAAAATATTTACAGGTTGTCAACAAATGTAGATTAGACGCTTTACAAATATAAGAATATTATGTCAGTATTATTTTTTCCAGAGTTGTGGTTTACCTAAAATCAATTTTTCTCGTCTGGATTTTAAATGTTAATTGAACAATGTTCAAAATGTTGAAATTTGTAAGCTCCTCGAATACATGTATACTAATAATTATGCCTGATTGCTATCACTCTCTGCTGTATTCACTTTAAAACATGTAATGCTATATTTCGAATTGAAAGCTCCCCAAAAAGTATGATATTCACCTGTTTACAGTTGTTACTGTTAGAATACTATTTTGGAATACCATTACGTTATATTTTGGCCTTGTATGATATCACTTTTTGTTTCGAATCACTTTATTGTTTTTATTTCGAGATCAACCAATGAAGTCAACGATCATATTGAGTACTTACAAAGCCTTTTCTCTGCTATCATGTTGATGATGTTTGTACTTCCGATAAACTGAAAGGCGTAAGGATTAAATAAACTAAACTTAATACAATTCTGCGCACGCATATACAAATAATCCGTGAAAACAATTCTAATATATTGGAAACAATATATTTAGCAAAATAAAAAAATTAAATAACGTAAAAATCAATACTTTCATCGATTTTATCATCGCTATTCGGAAAATCGTTTAAGCAGTTGTATAGTTCTAAAGTATAGACTTATGATGTTACGCTATACATATTTATATTACAGGTTGCTTTTCTGTACATAACCTATGTTTTAAATGGTGTTCGTCCTATGGTAGATACTGTCTGTGTACAGGTAAGCATTTTGTTTATGTACTTTTTGTTGAAAGCAAAAGAAATAAAAAGGTTATAAAATCGAAAAACGGTTACCATAGATAGTCAATAAATCGGTAAAGATACGTATCAGATATTTTTAAAAATTATAAAAATGGTCATACAAAATATGATAAAAAGAAATAGACAGTTGTCCAGATATTTCTTCCATATTGTCCATGATGTGACTGTTTAATGTTTAAAATGAGGGCATGTGAATGATTGTTGATAAATGACTGTAGTACAGAAGATCAGAGGTGACCTAATGCCATTATATAATGTGAACAAAGAAAGTGGTATAGAGTCCTTCCTGGTTCATCTTCTAATATATAAGAAAACTGTCGTATATCTAGCATTGCAGAAATAGTAGGGTTTGTATGCTTCAGAATTTATGATTTAATGTGGGATCTCCGTGGTCGAGTGGTGAGAACATCTCACTCAGAAGTATAAAGTCTCTCACTTTGGTCAGCGCGGGTTCTAGTCTATCTGTCTTTTGTGAAAAAGTTTGTCAGATTAATTACAGAAGGTCGTTGTTCTTTTTATTGGTACATTGTAACTGTAAATTGACAGAAACGATATCGTCTTGAGCATTATAACTTTGGTAGTATGTTTATAATATTCATAACCACTAGGTCGTTGCCACTGCTGGTGGACCGTTTGAGTCCCCGAGGGTATACTTAAATCTAGTACCCGGTATTTCGGTACCAGCTGTTATCTTATACTAAAGTAATATTTGGCACTCTGTTAACATCATTTAAATTCAATTTTTTTTTCTGAAGCTAAGATAGGTATTTTAACAAGTGGTTACTCTTAGACGGATTTTTGGCTTTACTTTTAGAGATATTATTTGGCCTTGTCTAATACCACTTTCTCTTTAGAAAATACACATAACTTTTAAATTGGAGCTCAACCGATAAAGTCTAATTTACAGAGACGATATCGTCTTGAGCAATATAACTTTGGTAGTATGTTTATAATATTTCTATCCTCAACCGCTTAAGAATTGGTCTCCACCATTTAACTGAAAAATAATTCAGTGTGGTGTAAAACACCAACCAAAATTTAAATTCATTTCATTTAATGTGCTTTTCTGTCAATACAATATCTATTGCCTTTTTTCAGAGACTACCATGGGAATTTACGGAGGAGGCGGCTAGTAAGGACGTAGTGGATATGGAGATGAATGATATGGATAGAAATCAAGCATTTCATGACAATTGATCAGAAATTAAAATCATAACTGAAACTTTAATTTTATTTTGTTCATTTTCTTCCATTCTGTTCCTTATATAGTGGTTGACAAAACGGTCAATATCATATAATCTTTCGGTCAATGGCGCAAAACAGACGAGGTGGGAATCCAGGAAGTTTTTACGAATGGTTAAAGGCACCAAGGATCATTTGTAGCTTTGTTGAGTCGTCTGTACCAACCGTGACGAGGATTTGTTCCTCACGTATTTCATTTGGTTGTGACCGGTTGACAGGAGATGCTTACTCCTCCATGCCACCTGATCCCACCTCTTGATTTCCGGGGGTCCGCGTTTGTCAAACTTTATTGCCATATTCGTATCTATATCTTGTACATCCTAACGATTTATACTTTGGTATTTGATATTTGTTATATTATATCAGGGGGGATGTGGTTGAGAGTCATGAGACAGCTCTTTCAGAATCATTCAGATACATTTTATTTGGTAGCCAAAAGCGTCATATTCCTGTTTCCCAGACAGCAAATCACAGCTTTGTTTCATCTCGCCCTCAAGATATCAAATCATCCATATCTCTCCAGGAGGCCATTCAGCAATTTTTATCTATACCAGAGACAAGTGCTCAAGTGCAATTCGTTTTGTAAACCTTAACAGGCTCTGACGAAAGGGTATCGTAGCTTCAGGCTCTAATTAAGGACCTGTATATTCTGATAGATTTACCATTCTATTCACAAAGTGAACGAAATTTAAAGAGATAAATTTTGAGGGGTTCGGGAGGAGTTTGTTTCAAATTACATATCCCTTGCTTTTTGTTTATCCCTTGCATTTTGTTTATTTTTCTAATTTCTAATTTCAACCAAAGCCAAAAGGGCACTCGGATCCGGTGTAATGTACAAAAGAGACCGACATAGAAAAACTACTCGGGTTCAATGTTTTACGTAGAAATTATACACGGGTACTTGTAGACAATTGCTCCATACCGTAGAGAATGTATAAAAGACTGTTTTGGTCACAAATAGGATGAATTTACGCGATGGCCAATTTCACGTTAAAATTTACTTTTAACGCGTTAAAACATTGCATTTTGCATGCAATTGGTGATTTTTAAACGTGAAAGAGGATATTTTAACGCGTTTGTGTTGATGTTTTTAGTTTTTGCCCTCAAAACCGGTTTTAACGCGTTAGAAATGGAAAAAATACGATATGAATTTACGGGATGAAAAATGTTCATTCTACAATTTGATATTCTAAAACATTGTTCAAAATGATAGATGCACAGAACATTTCATAAAAATATCGCACATAGAATCGGGTCCACACATAGGAAGGACGGGGTCATTTTACAGGTTGATAAGTCATAAGTGTTACAATGTTTAGACGTGGTGCACGGAAATAAAAATAACCTTCCCTCTTATACAGAAATATTAAGAACCTTCAGTGTATTTTGAAAGTTATAATATTATAACTTAAACTGTTTGCAGTTTAGATAAATAAAAATCTTTAAATCATGAAATCACAATACACCTCTTGCTTTCCAGAGGTCTATGTTTGTTCATTTTTTACCAGATTTGTACCTATATCCTGGACATCCTAAAGATTTCTACTTTGGTATCTGAGATTTTTTTGATATTAAGATGTCTTTCTTTTACATTCGCCTAAACCCACTGAAAATGATATTCCAAATTTAATGAACATGACACACTAGCAAAATAACATTACAACAGAAAAACTTTCATAATTTGATTTCGTACGGCGATTTGAACATATGACATATTTATCTATTGTTTCGGTAAAGTTTTGACAGACATACCATCTACTTTTTCTAGTTTTTATAGATATTTTATTGGACAACGTTATTAATAGAATATTACCGTATATGCAGAATTTTTAGCGATTTATTAAATTTTCGCATTGTTAGCGAGATTGCTTAGATCGCTAAAATTGAATATGGCTAATAATTCATTCCTCATGGGTTATAAGAGTTAGTGGAATTGATGATTGAATTTGAATTTCTAATAGACAATATATTTGTAATGTTCGGAGACGTGGTCTTTCAACAAACTTTCGGCATTCCTATGGGAACCAACTGTGTCCCTTAATTCTCCGATCTGTTCCTTTATTCATACGAAGCAGACTTCATTCAGAAACTGCTGAATCAAAAGAAGAAAAAGTTAGCGGTGTCCTTTAATTTGACATTTAGATATATCGACGATGTTTTGTCAATTAATAAATGACAAATATTCATACATATGTCAATGCGATAATATCCCAGCGAACTAGAAATATAAAGATACAACAGAATCAAGCACACACGCTTTTCATACTTAGACATTTTAACTTCCTATAGACACAGACGGGAAATTTGCAACGAAGCTATACGATAAACGCGACGGACGATTTTTCGGCTTTCCCATCGTAAATTTTCCACATTTTAAGTAGTAATATCCCTCAGTCACCCGCATATTGGAGTTTATATTTCACAAATGATCCGATATGCCAGGGCGTGCACAACATATGAAGATTTCATATACAGAGGTAAACTACTCACTGACAAATTTATTGACACAGGGCTATATCGAAAACCGCGTTTAATTGTCAACGTTCCGCAAGTTTTACCGTCGGTAATAATAGTCTTGTTTGCGACTACTCTGTTTCACTAAGTGAAAATATTGAGTTGCCTTTTTGTTTGGCGGTTTGTTGAGACGTCTGTACCAATTGTGACGAGGATACACTCCTCACGTGTTTCATTGAACTTGACTGTGGACTCACGGCGGGTGTGACCGGTTGACAGGGGATGCTTACTCCTCCATGGCACCTGATCCCACCTCTTGGTCCGTGTCCGTGTCCGTGTTTGTCCATTTTACCGGATTTGTATCTATGTCCTGGTCCTGGACATTTCTATTGATTTATGCTTTGGTATCTGAGGTTTTTATATTTATCAGATACGAAATATTTCACTTGGTCGAAGTTAAAATTTATAAAGTCTATTTTAGCCATTGGAATTGTGTTTTGACCTTAGTGTATGTGGTAACAGTGTTACATAAAAGAAAAAACAATCGACAAAATGATGTTCATTAAATAAGTATATTAACGTTTACAAGAAAAATACTGAAAATACATGTCTGGGGTGTTCAGTTTAAAAATGGGTGCTAATGGACGGGTTTTACAATAGATTTAGATTTAGTATGTTGAATTGTATGGTACCATGTTTTCTTTCTGAAATATACATTTACGTCGGATTCGGGCTCGGTTGATGGGAACTTGCATAATTGACATAGGCGGTAGTCTTTTGGTTTGGTCTTTTTGGTGAGGCTGAGACCTCGGTAATTGTTGATGATGTTAGCAAAATGAAATGTTTCACTAATAAAGACTTGACCAAACGCTTTTATATTATATTAAATAATAGACAAAATTAAAAAAAAGATTAAATTGAAATATTTTTATTTCTGGTATATAGTTTAAGTAATGTTACAGTTATTGTATAGTTAAAATGGCTGGAAATAAATACTTTGGCAGGAAAAAGTAAAGTACAACAAAATAGAAGATGACATATTTTAGTAACAAGTATTCAACGAAACAACGAATTAAAAATCACTAACCTCAATAAGTCCTCCAAATCTGAAATGCGCACAGATGGGATTATTCCATATACAAAAACACAGTTTACAAAACACGCTGTTTACATGCTTTATTTGGGTTTAATTGATTAATAGCATATGAAATACACTTTATTTCCATCAAATTGTATGTCTCAACATTTCAAGTTTCTTTTGATTCCCTCAGTATAATAATTTACCATAGTTCTGATGAATTCTTGCACGTGTAGTTGCAAATAGTGATAGCAATACAAAAAAGTGTTAAAGTGCATTTAACAAAAAATGAAAAAGTATAAATGTTCAGGATGTCAGGGTTACATATACATATAAGGTGATATTGGACGACCACCGAGCTATGGAAGCCCAGAGGTGGGATCAGGTGTCCATGGAGTTGTAAGCATCCCCTTTCCACCGGTCACCTCCATCTTGAGTCCACAGTCAAATTTAATTGAAATAGGTGAGGAAGAAATCCTTGTGACAATGGTACTGACGACTCAACAACCGCTTTGGAACAGGTAACACAACATTTTATTAATCACAAACAAGTCATTTATACAAGGCTACTCTAACGCCCAAAGAATATAAAAATAAATAAACATAAATATCATGCATCATAGAATGAGACTTAAAAGCATAACGCGGTTCTTTAAGATACATCTCTCTCTCTCTCTCTCTCTCTCTCTCTCTCTCTCTCTCTCTCTCTCTCTCTCTCTCTCTCTCTCTCTCTCTCTCTCTCTCTCTCGCAGACGTACAGCCAGTGCTGGGGAGATCAAACGTTCATGACATCGTCATGCCATCCGTTCCAATGAGTACTAAATTATTGAAGATATTTTAATGTTTTTTTTAGACTGAAAGCAAAAGTATAGCATGTAATGTACTAAATCTATTATGACCCTTTCCCTTGTGAACCGTTGTGATGCCTAGATTGTATAATAGTATAATAATTTCTGTTTTTCCTTTATGAATATTAATATTAAGAGTAGTTATAGCTTTACAAAGATACCTACAAATGTTATATGTTTCGTTTTGATAATTAGTATTAAGTCTGGTGATAGAACAAAGTAGGGTGTGATCAAGATACATATTATTTCAAAACAGAATTAACTCATCATTATGATTTTGGCGTACTTTATCAATGAAATCTAAATCTTCTCAGCTAAACCAATTTTTCTCACATTAACCCAGTAACCCACATTAAATAAGGTAAACTAAGCTTAACGGAGCAAAAATAACAAAAATTAGTTAAACCTAGTTTATGTAAAGAAAAATTAATTCTAGCTGACACAAAATAGGTTTTACTGCGTCACAATAACATTAATGATTGTTTGGGGCAGGGAAACCTTGTTTTCCTCATTTAAAGCTAGTCTTTTCTAAAGTTAATGTGGGGTACGAGAGAAAAAAAAGGATTAAATAGAGAAAAAAACTTGCAACTAACATTAACTGGAGAAAAATAAAAGTAGGTTTAACTGGAGAAAATTAGGTTTAACTGAGAAAAACTGGGTTTAACTCATTAACGTGGTTATGTCGTGCCATACATGTATGACTTGTGTTAAATGGTAGAATGTTATCTGATGTGATTTTCACTTATCTTATTATTCTTTGGCCATGACTGGGCAAACCTACTTTCATATCTCTAATTTAGGAAACGTAAGTGTTTATCACTGTTACTTTTTCATGTACAAAATTGCATATCGGGTATTATTGATTTGAAACAAAATAATTCATGGTTCAGAAGACCAAAATGTGACAAATAAACGGAGATTACATAAACCTGAATTTGAAAAACAACACAGATATTGATAATAAGTCGGGATGTTAAAAAATAACACGTACGTTGGCGAAACCAAAATATGAAAAAACAACACGTATATTGAAAAAGCTTGGATGTGAAAATAACTCAGAAATTTGAAAATCCCAAAATGTGAAAAAAAAAACAACACATATTTTGAAAAAAAATAACAAAAATCCAGAATGTTAAAATTAACACATCTAAGAAGGAAGCCAAAATGTGAAAATCAAAGCAGATATTAAATGGCAAACTAAACTGTGAAAACAACACATACTGTACAGTTGCTTATTCCAGAAGCGGTGTAAATCAGATGTGGATACTTAAAAATTCTAAACAGCTTTTAGAAAATTTGAAGGCACACAATTTTTCTCGAATTCACAGCATCAAAACTTACGACTTCTCTACTCTTTACACTACTATTCCACATGGAAAATTAAAAGAAAGACTTTTCAGCATCATAGACAACTGCTTTTTCACTAAAGGTGGTACCCGAAAATTTAAATATCTAGTGATTGGCTATCAGGATACTTATTTTGTCAAACACCACTCTGATTCTACAAATAAATATACTGAAGTTGATATAAAAAACATGCTGGAATTTCTAATAGACAATATATTTGTAATGTTCGGAGACGTGGTCTTTCAACAAACTGTCGGCATTCCCATGGGAACCAATTGTGATCCTTTATTGGCCGACCTGTTCCTTTATTCATACGAAGCAGACTTCATTCAGAAACTGCTGAATCAAAAGAAGAAAAAGCTAGCGGTGTCTTTTAATTTGACATTTAGATATATCGACGACGTTTTGTCAATTAATAATGACAATTTTCATACATATGTCAATGCGATATATCCCAGCGAACTAGAAATTAAAGATACAACAGAATCAAGCACACACGCTTCATACTTAGACATTTTACTTAATATAAACACAGACGGGAAATAAGCAACGAAGCTATACGATAAACGCGACGATTTCGGCTTTCCCATCGTAAATTTTCCACATTTAAGTAGTAATATACCTCAGTCACCTGCATATGGAGTTTATATTTCATAAATGATCCGATATGCCAGGGCGTGCACAACATATGAAGATTTCATATACAGAGGTAAACTACTCACTGACAAATTATTGACACAGGGATATCGAAAACCGCGTTTAATGTCAACGTTCCGCAAGTTTTACGGTCGGTATAATTGTCTTGTTTGCGACTACTCTGTTTCACTAAGTGAAATGTTGAGTTGCCTTTTCGTTGGCGGTTGTTGAGACGTCTGTACCAATTGTGGCGAGGATACACTCCTCATGTGTTTCACTGGACTTGACTGTGGACTCACGGCGGGTGTGACCGGTCGACAGGGGATGCTTACTCCTCCATGGCACCTGATCCCACCTCTTGGTTTCTAGAGGTCCGTGTTTGTCCATTTTTTATCGGATTTGTATCTATATCCTGGACATTCTATTGATTTACACTTTGGTATCTGAGGTTTTTATATTTTAAAAAGTTGGGATGTGAAAAACAACACAGATATTGAAAAAAATAACAAACATCCAGAATGTGAAAATTAACACATATAAGAAGGAAGCCAAAATGTGAAAATCAAAGCAGATATTAAATGACAAACTAAAATGTAAAACCGAGTTACTGATCAGAAGGTTTCTTGTGTGTTCCTCTAGTCGGCCGAGATATATTGAAACAGTGTTTTTGTGGAAAAACCTAGTTCTTCCAAATATTGTTACGAATATATAATTACATATAAAATTGTCATTTTCTAGATTATTCAGAATAAACGCAACACTTTATATCACAATGGGATCAAAGTTAAAATTTGGGTCAAAATTCTGTACTACACGTGAAGCGGTGGTGTCAGTGGTGTAAGCCAAGTCGACGACTTAAAAGCATGTTTGTCAGTCTGTAAAGCAACTTGAAACACAAAACAAAGCAGAAGAGCTAGCGTAGACGTCAACGCCGCTGTTTTGGAGTTTGACAGTGAAAGGCATTAAATAAGCCGGATTATCACAAAACATAGATAAAAGCAGGAATATTAAATACATTCATCAAAATCGTATACAAATCTTTTCTATATCTATAAAATGTCATTTACCTGTAATGATTTTTTGGGCAGAATAAGTTTGATCGACAGATGTTACTAGAAATCAATTACATAAATCTGACAGGTGATAGACAGAAATTGACATCACAAAATTAAACATTAATAATGATTTATTAATTTTAACGCATTTACTATTTATCAAAAGTAAAATTTGTTAAGAATGAAATCATATGGTACTTTTTTCGGATTTAGGGAATGTGGTTGATTTAAGAAAATTAAACAAAATATCAACAGATGAGACGATAGATGTACCCGAGGCTCCCATTCAAATCTCTTTTCATTCAGCTCTCTTTTCATTCATCTCTCTTTTCATTCAGCTCTCGTTCGCCTTAACTATGTGCACTCAATTTCACTTATTGAATGAAGACGACAATGAGCTACTATCTACCAAAAACATACCGTTATTTATGTTACAGGCGTTTTGATTGGCCAACACTTCAATATTGTTAGATTTTGCACCAAAAGAAATCGTATATCGAGAGACGTTTTGTATTACGAATTTAATGGAAGAAGTTATTTTACATTTGACATCTGTCGTCTCTGCAGGAAATATATTTTGTCTAAATCCCGTGTTGATCGTTTTAATTATTAAATATTATCTATACTTTTGATAACTAAAAAGGTTGAATATGTGGCGGAATGAATTGTCAGAAATACACCGAAAATAGTCGGTGAAATTTGGCTTCTTTAAATTACTTGAAGATTACAAAGTATATATATATATATATATATATATATATATATATATATATATATATATATATATATATATATATATATATATATATATATATAGTCAAACTTTGCAAACTTTGCATGCTACCAAAACACCCTAAAATGAGCATTTCCCTGTAATCACTTGTGAATAATATCTAACACATAGTAAAGTCGCAGATTACAATGTCAGCCATATCTATTAAATTGATACACCGTAAATAAAATGTATTTTGCTAATTGATAATACAATGTTCAACAAATGCCCATGTCATTAATTATTGCTTTTTTCAAACATATTCGTTTATCTTAAGTTGGCTAGATCTTATAAAAAGGTGCATAGCAGAGGGTGTGTCTTCCTTGCACCCCATTATTTTTGTTGGAGATGCGGTGACATACATTTATTACCTGTGTTGGCTTATTTTAGACTGTTGTCATTTCAATTAGAAATGCAGATATGAACCGTCAGCTTCAGAGATCAAGTGAATGAACACAATATTGAATGATGCGTAATGATTTATTAATCATGCATTAACATAAATGCTTCTTTTTAGTCCATTCCACTTTGTTTCTGTATCTTCCGCATCCTAATATTTTTATCCTCTATAGTGTTCGTCTAAGTTTAAGTACTTTTCTGAAAAACATTCAATTTCACTACATTTATTGATAATGCAAACATCTACTGTTGTTTCCGCTTTGCTAGATTTATACATTTTTTCTGATAAATTACAATATGACTTGAAAATCAATTGACGATACTTATCCTATCCATAATATATCGTTAATATACATACATAGTATTATGTTTATGTAAGGAAAGGGTTTATGAATGATAAATTGTAAATTATAATTTTTATGTCTGTATCTTCTTTTTATAAATTTGGTAGAACTTTCTGGAATTCCTAAGGCACTTTGTCAGCATCAATTAATTGATGCCTGGGAGGTGTCAAATGATGGTGTGAACTAAGAAGTTGTGTCTTTGAACTTACCATGTTTATTTTTAACAATTTTGACCGCGGAAATTGATGTCATTCCATTTTGATTTTCACTCTATCATGAATTTGTTTTATTGGTCAATCTAGATAGAATTTGAGCGGAGTTGTGAAGATAAGAGAAAGCAAAATTTGTATGAGAGGAATTTAGATTAAATTTTGTCTGTAAAATTGGACGGGAGTTTTTGTATTATTTCTTTTGTGTGATTTCTCATACATTTGGACTTTTGAAACTTAAAAACACGAATTATTATTTCAACACGGAAGTTCACACTATCATTTGACACCTCACAAGCACCAATTATTTGATGCTAACAAAGTGAAACAGGAAATAGAGATGCCGTAATGAGAATTACAAACAAGTGCGAAAACACCCTCCACAATTCCCTCCTCAATACCTTGGCCATTTCAAATAAAATATTTACTTTTAGTTAACATAACATCCGCCCCTAGAATTTAAAATTGTGATACAATTTTACAATGGGTTAATAATTGAGAAATTATTAATACAAATATATAATATCGTATACAAATGTTTTCATATTGCACCAATGAGCAACAGACACCCAACAAAATATATCCGCACTAGCTCTTATCAGTAAGCTGTACATGAAAATATTATGATGGAACAGATAATATAGAAATTATCCTTTCAACGATATTCTGTGATTGATAATACATTGTTACGCATACTTCCACGTTGATCTACATGCCATAGCAAAATGAAATAATATAGAAACTCAAATTCATAAAGCAACTACATTCATGTAATCCAAAATAACAAACACTAATTGATAACAAAGAGTAATCAGTGATTCCGAATGTAAATATTCGGTCAAAACCTGATTATATGTCTTAACAGGTAACTAGCGCTATGAAATAATCTGTTGCAGTTTTACAACTAGAGCTTTGAAATTCGTATACAACATCAATACTTTGTTAACCATTCACAATTAGTGACATTTTCTGGAAAAAAGTAATATTCCTTGATTTTATCCAAGGTATCCTGTGGTACTTGTTGTGATTTTAGCACCACGTTTATATTTTGCTATTCTGGCATGCTTTTAAATAATCAGTCACACTTAATGACATTTTCTGGAAAAAATAATGTTCCTTGATTTCATCTAAGGTATCCTGTATTCCTCCATGTGCAGCAAGTGGGGAATAGTGATAAAGGTATAATATGCCCTTACTCATTTCCTGCGGTAGTACTACTTATCAGGATACATGCCATAGCAAAATGAAATAATATAGAAACTCAAATTCATAAAGCAACTACATTCATGTAATCCAAAATAACAAACACTAATTGATAACAAAGAGTAATCAGTGATTCCGAATGTAAATATTCGGTCAAAACCTTATTATATGTCTTAACAGGTAACTAGCGCTATGAAATAATCTCCAACTAGAGCTTTGAAATTCGTATACAACATCAATACTTTGTTAACCATTCACAATTAGTGACATTTTCTGGAAAAAAAGTAATATTCCTTGATTTTATCGGTATCCTGTGGTACTTGTTGTGATTTTAGCACCACGTTTATATTTTGCTATTCTGGCATGCTTTTAAATAATCAGTCACACTTAATGACATTTTCTGGAAAAAATAATGTTCCTTGATTTCATCTAAGGTATCCTGTATTCCTCCATGTGCAGCAAGTGGGGAATAGTGATAAAGGTATAATATGCCCTTACTCATTTCCTGCGGTAGTACTACTTATCAGGATACTTATTTCGTCAAACACCACTCTGATTCTACACATAAATATGCTGAAGTTGATATCAAAAACATGCTGGATTTTCTAATAGACAATATATTTGTAATGTTTGGAGACGTTCTTTCAACAAACTGTCGGCATTCCTATGGGAACCAATTGTGCTCCTTTATTGGCCGACCTGTTCCTTTATTCATACGAAGCAGACTTCATTCAGAAATTGCTGAATCAAAAGAAGAAAAAGTTAGCGTTGTCCTTTAATTTGACAATTAGATATATCGACGACGTTTTGTCAATTAATAATGACAATTTTCATACATATGTCAATGCGATATATCCCAGCGAACTAGAAATTAAAGATACAACAGAATCAAGCACACACACTTCATACTTAGACATTTTACTTAATATAAACACAGACGGGAAATTAGCAACTAAGCTATACGATAAACGCGACGATTTCGGCTTTCCCATCGTAAATTTTCCACATTTAAGGAGTATTATCCCTCAGTCACCCGCATATGGAGTTTATATTTCACAAATGATCCGATATGCCAGGGCGTGCACAACATATGAAGATTTCATATATAGAGGTAAACTACTCACTGACAAATTATTGACACAGGGATATCGAAAACCGCGTTTAATGTCAACGTTCCGCAAATTTTACGGTCGGTATAATAGTCTTGTTTGCGACTACTCTGTTTCACTAAGTGAAATGTTGAGTTGCCTTTTCGTTGGCGGTTGTTGAGACGTTTGTACCAATTGTGACGAGGATACACTCCTCACTTGTTTCATTGGACTTGACTGTGGACTCACGGCGGGTGTGACCGGTCGACAGGGGATGCTTACTCCTCCATGGCACCTGATCCCACCTCTTGGTTTCCAGGGGTCCGTGTTTGTCCATTTTTACCGGATTTATATCTATGTCCTGGGTATTCTATTGATTTATACTTTGGTATCTGATTTTTTTTTATTTGTAACTGCTGTGAATTTTAGCACGTTTGGATTTTGCATGACGAGAATGAAACAGCATGTCGTCAACCAATGCATAATCCGAATGTGTAATTAGAACTTCCCTGGCTAATTTTGTGTGACTGGGGAAGACTTCCGCTCTTTAGATACGAAATTAGATTCCGTGTATGAGGGTCATTTGTTGTTTTGCTTTACGTCTTTAATTACGAATTTTGTACCTCGATAATGTACAAATGTTAAATCACCACTGCTACTATGTTCGTCTTGTCCATTCATCTTAACATAATTATAACATGATAGCTCACAGCTGGAGATGTCAATCTCTGTATTCTTATCAATAATGTCAGAGTTGGTAAGTGATTTGACCTCAGGCGAACGTTTCAGAGCTCTAGATTTCGATGGTTGCAGTTTTAGTCCTGCGGTACGGATACGGTCCAATACTTCTTGGGGATCTTTTAGATGTTGTTCAAAAGTTTTTAAAAGCAAATAATGATATCGTCGAGATAACAACAAACCAGATTTAAATGTAAGACTACGAAGTACTTCGTCATTAATAGCTGAAAACTGTTATGATATGATAAAATTTCAATACAAATTTAATAAAAGACTTTTTTGTTGTTGACTTTGCTTTCAAAAATATGGATAGGAAAAATACTTACGGTTGCACTCGCAAAGACCAGAGGAACCCGGACATCGCATAAAGCAAAGGATCTGAAAGAAAGTCAGGACAAAATTAAATTTACCGTATACATTTTCTGGGTTAATTTTATGGCAACGTTATTTTCTTTGTTTTTGCCCCTCCTACCAAAGCAGCATGCTATTTTGACCAGGAAATATGTCTAAAATCGATTTAATTAAAGATTGGAATATATTCAAAATCGTCAGTCAAACGTTTGTCTTTTCACTGATGTACAACATTTTAAATAGTCCTCAGCGATGATTACTGGCACCTTTACATAGATATGAGAATCAAATTGTACAACTGTATAATCTAAGCAATGAATCAATTATTATTTCAGCATAAAAAAAATTAACGACACGCTTGATTTACACTTTAATTAGAATGATAGATAGAATGCAGGAAATAATATACAACAATATTTTTAAGTCACGTTTATACAAATTCTCCAATACTTACGGGAATATTTCCATAAAGAAAGCAGCCTGAAATATATATATATATATTGTTATCATTGATATTTTAAAGGTTAAACGTAACTGAAATTAGTTATAATTACATCAAACTATTGGGGGAGAAATATTCCAATGACTAATAATGTAATTTTTATTCTAAGGGAAAAATCCATATATATATATATATATATATATATATATATATATATATATATATATATATATATATATATATATATATATATATATATATATATATATATATATATATATATATTTACAATTATGCAAATACTATCACATATTTTCAAAATAACGTATAGTCCGTTTGCTCTTCATTGAAAGTGGGTTTCGTCATTTTTGAAGTTATACATTTAAAACGCTTATCATTGTTATTTTAAAGGTTATAAATAACTAAAAATGGGTTATAATTGCATGAAACTATTCGAGGAGAAATATTATTATTATTAATAATGTATTTTTTTCTTCCGAATTTCAATTTTCAAATACAATACATTTATGTACTTTGAAAAGTTATATTACTGTAAATATATTTAGTTTTCAAAACACATCTTTAAATGAAAATAATAGATGTGCCTACTACTTATATACAATACCCTTCATGTATGGAAATATATAAATCCCTTGATCCAACATCGTTTTGTCATTATATCCAAATGATGCAAGTAGATATATATATAGGATAAACACATACATCTTAAATCGAGTTACACGATTCAATTCACATTTCTTTCACACGAAAAATGCATGTATGAGTAGGCCTAAATTGTCACACACCTAATTATTGCAGACTGGTCTATAAGGAATATCTCGCAATTGCAAATCAACATGAGTTTCAAGTTACATTTTGTTTTTTATGTTGTTTTACATCCAGTGTGTCAAGAATATTACTGAATATTTTTTTCAGAGACAGTTTTGTGCATTATGTTAAAATATAAAAATCTCAGATACCAAAGTATAAATCAATAGGATGTCCAGGACATAGATACAAATCCGGTAAAAATGGACAAACACGGACCTCTGGAAAACCAAGAGGTGGGATCAGGTGCCATGGAGGAGTAAGCATCCCCTGTCGACCGGTCACACCCGCCGTGAGTCCACAGTCAAGTCCAATGAAACAAGTGAGGAGTGTATCCTCGTCACAATTGGTACAGACGTCTCAACAACCGCCAACGAAAAGGCAACTCAACATTTCACTTAGTGAAACAGAGTAGTCGCAAACAAGACTACCATACCGACCATAACATTTGCGGAACGTTGACATTAAACGCGGTTTTCCATATCCCTGTGTCAATAATTTGTCAGTGAGTAGTTTACCTCTGTATATGAAATCTTCATATGTTGTGCATGCCCTGGCATATCGGATCATTTGTGAAATATAAACTCCATATGCAGGTGAGTGAGGGATATTACTACTTAAATGTGGAAAATTTACGATGGGAAAGCCGAAATCGATACAGACTTCATACTTCTGATGTTTATTTTAGTCAATGAAAAATAATTCAATTATGATATAATCCCATACCTATCTATATTGTCAGATACTCCTGATTTTCAGTTGACCTACTTATGCATAAATAAAATATAAATTATGGGTTCTGTTTTATCAACTGTGCATTATCCCATACAATTAACAATTTTTGCAGTAAATGGGTAATGTTTTGTAGCTTGTAAGTTTTATGGTCGACACGGGTATCTTGTTAAAAATATGAAATTCCCCTCTCAGGTATATTAGATAGTTTTCTGGAACACGACCACAGACAGTGACTCCCTTTCGCCAATCGTGCTTTTCTCTGAACTTGGCCTTCTCACCAAATTTGACCTTTCACCGAATTTGGCCTTTTCGTCGAACTAGAAAGGATTCCATGGAACATTTGCGACGGGTTGGATGCCAGCAGGGGACGCTGACCCCTTCCGGACACCTGGTCCTATTCCGTTTGGGATTCGCAATTGTTCTTCATCTTGAGACCATTAACACATCTAATTTGTTGTGTTCTAATGGAGTTGAGTTTCGATAATCACTTGCTACTTCTTTATTTTTACTTTAGCAAATATTTGCACATTTACAATGCAGTTTTGTATGATAAAAATTAAAAACATCGCTGTAAAATTCAGATTTGATAATTGAGTGTAATTTAAAAAAATTAACAAAACGCCACATTCAATGAAGGGCAAACGACTGTACACGGCATTACCAAATGTACAGCTTTCCTATCATATATCTCTTTTCATTATTATAACCCTACTGCCAACACATTCATGTTAAAATTACGATATCAAAACTTTATTTTGTTATTGAATTATATGAACATTACAATCATAAATGATAATTCTTTCACACACTTTCACACAAAGTTTATCTTTATAATAGTTAAATTACTCAACACTACATATTTCAAATAGTTTGAAAAGATAATGTATTTGATATATTTATGGAAATCCAAACTTGAAATAACACATTAATTGCAATTTCACCATTAAGAATTACACCGCGATTTAAAACGTACCATCTGGGCACCAAAACGGAAATGCATTCACAGCAGATAAAATGCTCACGATCAGCAAAACCAATGATATTCGCTCTTTCAGCATTTCAAAATCTGAAACGATTAATTCAACAACTGTATGATCTAACAATCTGTGTAATTATTTCATTCTCTTTTGGTTGTTTTGATATATATTATGTTTATGTACAATATAATTAAAATTAATAAATTTCCGACAATTTCATCGTTAACAATCCAGAAAACATTCGAGTCATACATCGATGACCTGAACGTTAATTAAGCCACGCCCCCCGGACGGCACTAGTGGTGTATTACGTCACGCAAGAAAAAAAGGTCATCTTAGTGAAAGTGGCATAAGTCATGCAATACACAAATGTGTACGTCATGCGTCATTCACTTCGCGAATTACACAGTGTGCAGTCTTCATTCACGTCATTTAATAATAAACCGAACAAATATGGAATCAATGCTTAAATATTAACGATATATTCTGTGCAACTTTCATCTTTACCGCTTTTAGAATCTTAAATATGATATGACTGTGTCCATCTAAAATTTGGTCACCGTTATGAAGTACCTGGTAACGATAGTACATTGCAATTTTCGTTTGTTGTTGTTGGTTGTATTTTCTCCCTTTACAGGAAGTTACCTTCTACACCGTAGACAACGACTCCGATATGCCTGTGATATTATCATATAGACTTCGATATTTCAGCAATGTCAACGACACTACACTTAGGTATGATATTTCTTAAAAGGAATGAAATGAGTAGTAAAGGTATGTATATGTACATATTATTAAAGTTAAGAAAATAAGTGTTTCAAGTTTTACAAATCTTCTATTATATCATTTCCAAATGAAAATCTTTTTATAATTCAGACTTGACCGTACGATATAATTAAGTATTGAAATTTAAACAACTATATTAGATGAAATAAAAATGACTTGTTGTCGGTATGTATCAATTTACTTGTCATGGTTCCATCGCTGGATATATTTGAGAAGTTAAAGAAATCTAGGATGACCACAAAATGGGAGATAAAGTATAAAATACTAACATAGAAACAAAATGAATTAGAATATGTCAGGACTATTGTTGAATGTGGTATACGACAAACAAACAAACAAACAAACAAACAAACAAAACAGTAATTATACTCACCTTCCGTCTGAACCTCTGTAAATTATGTTCTATTTCACAATATCTAATGAGATTCTATTTCCTTCGTACTGCTTCTTATTTAAATCTTTTTAAATTTAAACTTCGACATTTGAACTTACATAAGATTACATAAGATTATTCCAAAAACAAACATTCTATTTTACAGAAAACAGCCTTTTATGTGGGATTTATGGCTGAATGACAAAGCACATTCATTAAGTCAGAAATCATTTAAATGGAAAATGATGCAAAAAGATGTATTTGCAACCAGAATATCAAACGTGAAATAATTATTCCCTCATTATGAATTAGCAAATTATTAAAGTGCAATGGAAAATGATTTGATCTTTATAAAAACATGTTATATTTCAGATGCATCACTTTCAATCTGACAATTGTCAAATAATTTGTTCTAATCAATGCAAACCTGTTTTGAATTTCTACTTATGATGTTTATTTAGTCCTTCAATGGCTCCTACCATTGTGGAATTTTATACTATCAAAAAGTCACTGTTCTTATAGCAAATAGTTAAGGAATTAAACTTTTCAATTCTCTGACTCTGTGACCTTTATATGCCTATATAAAATCATAGATACCAGGGTATTGATCATAACACGGTTCAGGTGTCAAAATACCAACCTGATGACCTAACCCCTAAGAATACAGTTTTGGTATCAGGTACCACGGCTGTACCCCCTGTCAACCCGGACAGACCTGTCGCGAGTCATATTGGAAATCAATAAGCGATGAATTAATCCTACTCACAATCGGTAAAGACTATTTAAAAGCCACTATTGAACAGGCAATTCACCATCTCACTGTGTGAAACACTGTAAACTGGGTAACATACCGACCGTAAAATTTGCGAAATGTTGCCATTAACGCGATCCTTGGCTTCAGTATTGCAACAACTTGACTGTAAGTAATGTGTCTCTGTATATGAATTGCCCATATGTTGATGACACCCTAGATCATTTACGATAAAATCAACATCATAAACAGTTGGTTTTTTATCTTTTCTACTACATCTACTTAGATTGATGAACAGTAACAAAAAAAGAGATATACACAGGCATAAAAATTAATTGATTCCTGTATATTTATTTAAAATTGCTTGAGAAAGTCAGGTTTGTCACTTTTCAATTTGAAATTGATTAAACTCAACGTTACTTTTTGTATATGAATACCACACTTGACCAGACCTTATTGTCACAAAATAATTAGGACTGAAAGATGTTTTATGCCAAGGTATAGTTCTTATATGTTATTGTTTATTAAATAAAAGTATTTAAGGTAGAAAAATCGAAATAATCTTTTCCTTTTTTTTTTTTTTTTGCAAACCCAGCTAATGCCCCTTTAAATCTTAAGAGTTGGTGATAAGAAAGGCAAAACCATTACGTTTGTTTGTCGTAGAGCATGGCTGTTAATTTTCACGACATACTAGTAAGATGAAATTATTTCAGTAACATAGATGTGTGCTTTTTGTTAAAAAGCGATGTAGACTTTATACTTCTGATTTTTTTTTATTTCAGTTACTGAAGAATTATTTAATTATGATACAAACTCTAGTCTCTACACACTATATATATATATATATATATATATATATATATATATATATATATATATATATATATATATATATATATATATATATATATATATATATATATATATAGTCTTTTAGAAACTCCAGCGTCGTTTTATATCAACTTATATGTATTTTGTGTTGGATCAGAACGAAATAAGTATCTTGATAACCGATACCTAGGACCTGAAATTTCATGATATATCTGTTAGTGACAACAGTTGTCGATAATAAAAGTCTGTTAGAAATTAGTATGTAGAACTGGTGTGTAAAGAGAATAAAGTTGTATTTCCTTAACCATATTTTGCACAAAACCGATCAAAGATAATGATTGATGCCGTGGTTGAAATGCTGTTAGCATATATTTCTGTTTTCTTTTTCAAATTATAACAATAAACAATTATGAATATTGCATATAAATTATCAATCAATATCTCCCTCGACAATACAGATTTAAATTAATTGGTTTGAACTTCTTACATAACAATTTAATGTGTTACAAAATGTTTGATCAGTCATTTTTGAGATATTGACAGAAATGTCAGATTTTATAAATTAAAACAAACCGAATACATGTTCATGTGACCGCGCCCTATATACTGTGTTTGAACGTTAAAGTTCTGTTAACCTCCGTCTCGTCAAATCATGTATCATACTGAACGGACACGTGTTATATCTGTGTATGAAGGTAAGTACGTGGGAAGGTTATTTGTTTTACTTTTTTCTGGTTGTTTATTTTTATTTCTTTTATATATATTTGATCATTTCTTATGCAGATTATGCAAGTTTAATATTTTGCTGTTTAACAGATAAGAATATTAATCTTTATAACTATCTGCGTTTTTTTCTCTCCATATATCTGTCTGTCTATCTATCTATCTATCTAACTATCTACCCATCCATCTATCTATCTATCTATCTATCGAAAGTCCAATTATACATTCAGATTTTCATTTTAGAAATATTTACAAAATTTGAAATAAGTGTTTTCATGTCATTAAATACATGTATTTTTATTTTTATTGGCAAATCAGCTGTTTCCATAGACACAAGTCGGATATAGAGATGCACTATAGGGATAGTGGGAAAGTATCCCATGGTAAAAAACACCTCAAATAAACAACAAACTACAGAGTACTCTAATATATGTACTATATAGGTATTTCCTTAAAGTTTGCAGACAAAAACTAATAAACCATTGAACGAGAAGTCACGGTTTAACATTTTACTCAAGATATGGTTATCCGCCTTCCCGGTACATACCACCGTATGTTATTTGTTATAACGGAAGCTGTAGACAAAACTAATATTCATATTTCTTGTGCTTCCAAATGAAAGCGATTTTAAAAAAAAAGGTAAGACAAAATATCGATGTGATGAAGAAAATTAAATATTCAGTTGAAAATGAATCTCTATTTTGCATAACCGTGCGGAGTAATTGTCGGCGTATATTCAACAACATATATTTTATTTAACAACGTTTGAGCGATCTTATTCTAAAAGATATATATCCTTACATAACATTGACAGATGGAATAACGTAATGGGGTGTGCAATTCTAATTTCTGAGAAGTTTTGGGAGTATGCCTCTCTACATTTTGAAATGTTGAGACCTAAAGTAAAAATATATTTATAGCATCAATTTTTTATCATGCTGACAGGTTTATCAATTTAGAGATCAACGTTGTCTGCATTTCAGTTTTTTTAATTTCGGTGTATGAATGTGGTTCCACTTTTTTATGATATTTGACTTCGAATTCAATAAAAGTTAATATACATTCAGATATATATAACCACTGGTTCGATGCCACTGCTGGTGGAGCGTTTGAGTCTCCGAGGGTATACATAAACCTAGTACCTGGTAATTCGGTACCAACTGATAAGCGTATACATAAACCTAGTGTAAGGTATTTCGGTACCAGCCAATTATCGTATACTAAAGAAATATCTCACTTTAGCACAATTTAAATTCTAAACTTCTCAGATATATTATTTATCAGTTACCAATTAAAATTCTAAATTCTTCTAAAGGTAAGATAGCCATCTTTTTACAGTGGTTACCCTTAGACGGATTTTGGCTATACATTTAGATATATTATTTGGCCTTGTCTGATCCCACTTTCTATTTAGAAAACCTATTTAAAATTGTAGCTCAGCTGATGAAGTCTAATTGACAGAAACGATCGACTTGATCATTATAACTTTGGTATTATGTTTATAATATTTATCACCACTAAATCGTTGTCAATGCTGGTTTACCGTTTGAGTCCCCGAGGGTATATATTAACCTAGTACCTGGTATTTCGGTACCAGCTAATAATCTTATACTAAAGTAATATTTGGCACTGATAACACCATTTGAAATTCTAAATTCTTCTAAAGCTAAAATATCCGTCTTTTTACAGTGTTTACTCTTAGACGGATTTTGGCTATTCATTCAGATATATTATTTGGCCTTGTCTGATACCACTTTCTTTTTAGAAAAACTATTTAAAATTGTAGCTCAACTGATGAAGTCTAATCGACAGAAAAGATCGTCTTGAGCATTATAACTTTGGTAGTATGTTTATAATATTTTGTTGTAACACAATACAAAATATCATATACATGCATAAAATCTAAGAAAATAACTCATATTATTTAATGTTTCATATAATATTAATAATTTTAATATTTCCGTGATAGTTTTGCCATATATCAGACCTCGACTTTCCATTTTCATCAAATCTGAAATCGATGGCTTATAGATAATGTTAAGTAGACGTTTTGATACATTCACATAGCAAAGCAACGTGTTCCGGTGTAATGTAGAAAAGTGGCCCGCATAGAAAAACTAGAGGGGTCAATATTTTACGTAGAAATCATACCTGGGCACTTGTAGAAAATAGACCCATACCTGTAGAAAAATTAACCGGGTCTCGGGTTAATTTTCTACGAAATTAGAGACGTGCACATCGAGGGAAATATGAATAATGACAGTTTGTGACATAAATACCACATGAAATTTCAAGGTATGGAATCACGTGATGGCTCAATGATTGATAGTTTCGATTAATGACCACCATGTCTCATATCCAAGGGTTCGAATCTTACTCAGAGCAATAAATATTCCCATGATATTTTTCTCCGTCTGATTTGAGAATGTTGCTAGAAAAATAAGCCCTTCCAATTTTTTATGTGTAGGTCGACCCTCAAACCAAAGCCTTATGGTTCAATAATGAAAAAATAAAATAAAATAAAAAATAATTTTAAAAAAGACAGAAAAAGTACAATAAATTTTAGGAGAACAAATTCAATTTAATGCACTTTTATACATTTTACTGATGTGTTTACAAAAGGAAACTGAGCCGGCCTGGCTCAGTCGGTAGCGCGCTCGACTCTTGATCGTGAGGTCGTGAGTTCGAATCCCGCCGGCGACAGGTTTGGTTTCCTGTCTTTCGGATGAGACAGTAAAAACTGGAGGTCCCGTGTCACAGTAGGTGTCGGCACGTTAAAGAACCCTCACTGCTCAATGGCCGTAAGTGCCGAGCATAGGCCAAAATTTGAAGCCCTTCACCGGCATTTGGTGACATCTCCATATGAGTGAAATATTCTTGAGTGGGACGTTAAACAACAATAAACAAAAACAAAAAAAACAAAAGGAAACTAGATCGAATTAAACTTACAAAAAACATATCTTTGCCACAAACTTCTACATAACTTATGACGTAATAGTTTTGACATTCAATTTGATAAAAATAGATGTTCATGTCTAACTGTTCATTTGAAAGCTATGCTCTATATTTTTCTTAGATGCTCGTGATTTTTTCTCTGTTTTGTGATATCAAAACCAATCCGCCTGCAGACGCTGGGCGAAGAAAAAAATCGGTCTGTTTTGTTTTCATTTGCAAACTTTGTAGATCTTAATGCATTCAAAAAGACATCTGATCACCGGTTCATGAGAAGATGATATTTAGATGTGTATCAGGTTTTGGTCATTCTTGGCCTTTGGGGGTCCATGCGGGTAACCACATGTCCAGATAATAACCTGGCCTAATAAATGCATGTTATCCTTGTTGGTGTTTCTTTTTCCTGAAAACATAGGAGGGGTAATTTTTCTATGGGGGTCACTTTTTCACGGGACGACTAAAAGAAATGTTGAAGCGGTTCATCTTTCTACGGCTACCCGGGAAAAATTTCTATCATAGAAAAATGACCCCGGGTAAGAATTATATCGTAGAAAAGTGACCGCGGGTAAGATTTCTGCGGCGGGTGAATTTTTCACGTTACACCGGAAATTGAGAATACTAATCTCTGTATACGTCCTACCAATATGAAGGCGGAATTGTAGGTGGATTTGGAAGCGGGCCCAGGGGCAGAGGATATGGTGGCAACTACTATAGAGGAAAATGATGCATGATGTTTGTGATTGTTCACGAATAATTAAAATTATAAATGAATATGCATAATTCGAGGTTTTGTTTATTTCCTTACCTACCATTTTATATAAAGCACTAAAATGACTAAAGACACCGACTAAAATAAAATGACATTTTTGAGACGACCTGTCCCTTCCTCGGGAATAAAAGGTTAAAGCTGATTAAAATGATAAATAACACACACATACACAAGCGTTTGGTAACACACACACACACACACACACACACACACACACACACACACACACACACATACATACATACCTAAAATACGAATAAAATGCACTATGTGATCAAAATCTAAATCAAACAAGTGAATGGCTATATAACTAAACCAAACTACGAACGAACTAGGGAAATGTACACAATTCACTTCATATGCTGGAATTTCTAATAGACAATATACGCGACGATTTCGGCTTTCCCATTGTAAATTTTCCACATTTAAGTAGTAATATCCCTCAGTCACCCGCATATGGAGTTTATATTTCACAAATGATCCGATATGCCAGGGTGTGTACTACATATGAAGATTTCATATACAGAGGAAAACTACTCACTGACATATTATTGACACAGGAATATCGAAAACCGCGTTAAATGTCAACGTTCCGCAAATTTTATGGTCGGTATAATAGTCTTGTTTGCAACTTCTCTGTTTCACTAAGTGAAATGTTGAGTTGCCTTTTCTTTAGCGGTTTTTGAGACTTCTGTACCAATTGTGACGAGGATACACTCCTCACGTGTTTCATTGGACTTGACTGTGGACTCACGGCGGGTGTGACCGGTCGACAGGGGATGCTTACTCCTCCATGGCACCTGATCCCACCTCTTGGTTTCCAGAGGTCCGTGTTTGTCCATTTTTACAGAATTTGTATGTATGTCCTGGACATTCTATTGATTTATACTTTGGTATCTGAATTTTATATATATATATATATATATATATATATATATATATGGTTTTTCTTTTAATAAATCACAAAGCATGGGCCGCTGGCAAAAGAATGATAAAGGGACAATTATGTGGAACTTGAAATATATGTAATTTTTAAAATCTAAAAACTATGTCAGCTATAATACATCTAATTAATCAATACAACAAAGCCTGATCTAATACAGCGGTTTTTATATAGGCTTGTATATTTGGAATAACCCCATCCATTTGCAATTGAGTTCAAATGTCGAAGTTAAAAGTAAAACAGAATTGAATAAATAGCTGCAAATGTAAGGCATTCCCACTGAAGACTGACATTGGATCAGACAGAAGGTAAGTGCTCTTATTCATTTTGTTCTTGATATTGGAACGTATCATCTTCATTTTTAATTTTTGAATTAAGGATGTCAAGATACTTATCTGTAAATAATAATAATCGATCTAAAATATGTAAAAAGAAAAGGCATTAGCCCTACTTACCAATATTATTTTTAGTTCATCTTTTGACTCACCAGTGCTCTCTTTCTCTTTTTCTCTCTCTCTTTCTCTCTCTCTCTCTCTCTCTCTCTCTCTCTCTCTCTCTCTCTCTCTCTCTCTCTCTCTCTCTCTCTCTCTCTCTCTCTCTCAATAAAAATAATTTTGGTAAATAGAGCTAAAATAGAAGTAACTGGAATCACGTAGAACATTCTGAAGATAGATTTACGGTGGTTCAGAGAGAAGATAAGTGTTCTAATTCGTTTTGTTTTATTTTAAATCTTAATAATGAAACGCTTTATCTTCATTTTTACTTTATTTTTGATCGCCAACACAAAAAGGGGGTTTTACGCGAAAAACACATCAGTGATATCATCAGTTTTAAGCAGTAATGATTTTCTTTCGATATTTAGCGGAAATCCACTTTTTGGAAGCAGGAACCCAATATTTTTTATGGGTCTCCGATATTTCGGTAATGTGCATTTCTACTGTGATCCGTTTCTGATTTTAATCTCATTAAAAGAGTTAATAAATTTAAGCTTTTAATCTGTAAATAATAATACTCTCTCTACCTAACATTGGTTAAAGGGGTATTGGCTATACACAAGCAGACAAATCTTATATCCCCATATATAGTGTGAACATACCGTAAAGTTCAGTATTGTATTCATACACAGTAAGGAGTTAATCTGAAAAAAGTGTCAAGTTTGTGTTTCTCAAACAGTTTTCACAATATATATGGAATTGATGATTAATATTCGTATGTATATATTTTTTGTTATTGTACATCAATCTAAGTAGTAACAAGTAAATCAAAATTAAATAAAATTAGATTAAATAAAAACACAGCTAATGACCTATTAATTGCATTCAGTCTGACAACCCTGTTCATTACATATAACACCGGTATAATACCGTATGTGCTGATCCGTATTTCATTTTTTCCATTCCATTTCCCTTTACCTTGATATGATGATTCCGTGGACAAAGACATATTTACATGTACATCTGTGTATTTGTATTAAACACTTTATCTATTCACGATAATGTATCAGTGTTGTTCCCTACAGAGAGCTAAGGTCATTCATGCTAATGAAAATAATTGCAATCATTTTAAAGGCAGGATAACGTGGGCTTCCATATACAGCTGTATTGTACTTTTCGTGTACCCTTCCTTCAAGAATACTACAATTAAGTCCAAATTTTCAAATGAAACATAAAACATAAAACAGATCAGGGCACGCCTAAATTGAAATTGCCTGTAAAAGGGAAAATTCGAACAGGAACAGAACTCTCGATGTATCCCTTTTTTCCAAGACACTGCGATAATGTCTATAAATCCAATACATCGCATTTAAAACACAAGACACATCAGGAAACCTAGGAAGGAATTTCGTTTTAAATTTCGGGGATACAACAAACAATTCTTCATTTATATGGTGACGGCCTGCCTTGTGGGAATAGACCATCGGCCTCCCGCAAGTAAACTGACAAACGTTCTTACTAAAACAGCTTTGGTTCCAGCGTGGCTAGAACACGCGAGACTTCATAAATCATAATAGTTGTGTAATGTGAGACAGGATACACTGATATTAGTTGATATATATATATATATATATATATATATA
>BROG01001549.1:10000-44000 GCA_030159075.1 Atrina japonica | reverse complement strand
AACACACATTTATATACATGATATATTATCCAATTCACATCAGATGGCGGGGCAGAGTAACCTCTTAATTACCATACAAATGATTCTACTCACTTTTCAGTTATGACAAGCTGCACAAAAAAAACCCCAAAAAACAAAAAACAAAACAAAAACAAAAAATAACAACAAAAAACCCACAATTTTTTCCTCACTGGATACTATATTATGTATAGTGACATGTAGGAAAGATTACTATCATCAGTGTAACTCTAATGCTTTGCTTTAAAACTTATTACCTAAAATTGAAACTCGTCCAGGTCAAGAAAGGGGTCGAGGGACACCACCCCGCCATGTTACACTTATTTAACTATACCTGGTATATTTATTGCCACTTTTTCTTTCCTTCTCTCCCTGATATTTCTGGTCAATGTCCTGTAAGATAATGAAGGTTTATATTCATATCTAAGGTCAAAATTTAGGTACAAACAAGATACCCCCAAATCATACTTTGAGTTCACTGACCTTTCCAGTAGAGTCGGTCATTCTTCAATAAAAATATGAATACAGAATTTAAAGTCACATTAAAAGCATCCATTCACACATTATTAGGATGTACGGCAAAGATTTAATTTTTGTGTAGGACCAGATGCTTTCTAAATTTTTTTTAATGCATCCAAGGTCCATGAAATTAGAAATTTTCATGCAGGAATTGAGGAAATTTGGACAAAATTCAAATATTAAGAAATTCTAAAGAGATCTAGATTGTGCTAGTTTGATAAAAAGGAATTGAATTAGATATTTTAAAGGCATTTGTTTGTGGGGGACTTGACCTTAGAAATAGTTTGTAATGGTATGTGATGTTTGAAATGGTTTGTTTGTTTGTTTACTGTTGTTTAACGTCCCACTCAAGAATCTTTCACCCATAGGGAGACGTCACCAAATGCTGGTGAAGGGCTTCAAATTTTGGCCTATGCTCAGCACTTACGGCCATTGAGCAGTGAGGGTTCTTTAACGTGCCGACACCTACTGTAACACGGGACCTTGGTTTTTCCTATCTCATCCAAAGACGGGAAACCAACCTGCCACTGGCTGGACTCGAACTCACGCATTCACGATCAAGAGTCGAGCGCTACCGACTGAGCCAGGTGTGCTCGTAAAGGCATTTAACAGATGTACATTTCAGTAGTCCTATCCCAGAGAATCTATCATGAACTCGGACTGAGAGGACAAGATTTGCATATTTTGGGGTTTGAAACTTGAGAATTTTGTAGCAGCGGAGATCTGAGGAAATATGGCCAGTTTCTGGATTATTTTACACTGGAAATTGGTCCTGTATCTGAACCCAAAATGGCTTTTAAAAAACTTGTGTAAAATTACATTACAAATAATAACATGATACGATGAACAGAACTTACCAACTGATGTAAATTGGCCTACGTGTAGAAATGACTTTAAAAAGATGATAATTTGGTATTACAGTAAAACATGAATACAAACAACTCGGTTTGTGGAAATTCGTGCGCATAACGCATCATAAATAATGCACCATCGCACCTCAATATATTCTAAGTTGAAAAACAATTTAATAACGAATTTTATATAACAAATTTTTGCCTATAGCAAATGAATTTTTATATCCCTTGACTCTTAACCAACGTATTTAATTGTATTATAACGAAGTAATCAATATCATTAAAACAAGAGGCCCAATAGGCCTTAAGTCGCTCACCTGGCAAAATTGGTCAACATTGCAGAAAACATAAAACATGTGTAAAAGATAAAATTGCTAATAAACATGAAAAACAGTAGGCTCAGTGGGCTTTGAAATCACCTGAGTGAAATGTAATTTACTGAAAATATACTGAAAAGAAACAGAAAGCTTGGTGGTGATCACTGACAAATACAGAAAAACGGCACAAAATATGAAAATATCCACTTAAAAGGGGAAATAACTCCCATGAGAATCGACCTAACAATTTAATTCCTGTTGTCTTTTTAGTAGATCTTTGTGTACTGAACAATTTGGCTTCTTTCTCTTTCTATTTGTTATTCTTTTCAAGATAATAGGACAAAACTGTCAAAAACATGAGAAATCCACTGTTATACTTTTAAAGATAATGTTCAAAAACATAAAAAGTTTACTTAAATGAGGAAATAACTCCCATAAGGGGCAACCGGACAATTTTGGCCCAACTGACTTTTTTGTAGATCTTTGCATGCCAAACATGTTTGCTTCTATAACTTTTACTATACCTATTATACTTTTCAAGAAAATGTTCAAAAACATCCAAAAACATGAAAAATCTACTTAAAAGGGGAAATAACTCACATAAGGGTCAACCCGACAATATCCACCATAATGAAATATTTGTAGATTTTTGCATGCCGCTCATTTTACTCTAGCTATTATACTTTTCAAGATAATAGGACAAAAATAGGTCAAAAACATAAAAAAGCCACTTAAAACGGAAAAAACTCCCATACGGGCAACCCGTATAATGTCAAAAAAACATCCAAAAACATGAAAAATTCACAAAAAAGGGGAAATAACTCACATAAGAGTCGACCCGACAATCTCCACCATAACGAAATATTTGTAGACTTTTGCAAGCTGCTCATTTTAAGGTAACGGTTTTTTCTCTAGCTTTAATAATTTTGGAGATACATGTATTAAATCAAAAATATCTGCTGACTCATTCATTCTATATTTAGCCATGGCAGCCATGTTTTGTCCTAGCCCTTTTTCATCCGCAAACTTTATACAGCTTTACATTGTTATACTTCCTGTCAAGTTTGTTTCAAATTGGTCGAATGGTTTTGGAGAAGTAGTCAAAAATGTTGAAAAGTTCACAAAAAAACTTATATTTTCCATTTACTTAAATGCCTGTGACCTTGACCTTTGACCCAATGAACTTAAATTTTTGTCAAAATTGATCCTCAGGTAATTTCTAACAACAATCTCATATACCTTTGTATACAAGTCAGTCAGTTTTTAGTTATTGAACAATTTGTAATACAAATATACCCATGTTACTGAAGCGCCCACTCAGTGGCTCGTTTATGGACAGATTTCATTTTTGTTTGCAAACTTTGTTGATAATGACTTCACAATCATGCATACAAAATTTGAAACTCATGATCATCTCATCATTGGTTCATAAAAAGAAGAGTTTTAAAGATATACCAAGTTTTGGTCCTTTTTGGCCCCTTTCAGGGCCACTATTGGTCCTATCCCTTTTCATTCCTAAACTTTATGTGGCTTCACATGGGGATGCTTTATGCCAAGTTTGGTTAAAAATTGGCCTACTGGTTCTTGAGAAGAAGACGTTTGAATGCAAAAGTTAACAGATGGTCAGGTGAGCTAATAAAAGTAAATTCTTTACTTTTTCGCTCAGTGTAGGTTGGTAGCATACTCTCTGATAAATTTAATTGTGTAAATAAAAAGAAACAAAAAGTTTCTGTTTTCTTTTAACTACCTTGGAAAGATCCTATTTAGCATGAATGTAGTGCGATTTCATTCTTAATGAATTGCGATGTAACCCTTGAGCCCACTTTGCTATAATTGTATAACAAACTGTCCTTATAACAAACTGTCCTTATAACAAACTGTCCTTCTAATGATTTGAAAAAGAAGGTCCCTTAAAATTCGTTATAAGCGAGTTTTACTGTATATAGAAAAAAAAATAAAAGCAACCCAAGGGATTCTGCATTTTTTGTTTGCTATCAGACTGCTTAACAAATGTGAAAACAATAATAGTGAAATATGTAACATCTGAACAATGGATTTCGGGATTGAACAGCAAATTTACTTTCTAGATTTGTATTTTTAAACCCCAAAACATTGACTTAGGACACACATGGTACAATAGAAAATATCTTGGTGAAGGTAAATGACCCCAAAGTACTAGAGTTAACCAAGGAACAAAGTGTGGGACAAAAATTGAACAACAAGTTTAGGACCATAGAGCTACGAGGTTTGCCTCAGTAATACATGTAAGTGATTTAAAATTAACAATATCAGTTCTAAACTGAAAGCAGAATTATTGAAGGTTTATACCATAGAAACAGAGAAATTGCCGTGGCAAAGACTCTGACGACGTATCTGTCCAAAAATGGCAAAAAAAAACCTGAGAAAATTTTATAAATCATTTTCGCTACACAGCAAACATTGGCAAAAAAAAAGTCAGAAATGTGAACAGTGGATGTTTAGATGACTTTCTTCCATATTTGTATGATGAAATCCTTCTTTGTCAATTACCAACAAAGTTTTAATGGACTGTACGAGGTATAATTTGTTACAGAAAAAAAAAAGAATTGGAATAGTAGACCATGACTCAAGAAGTCGCTGACAATAAATTCCAACAGCATTAAATCATTCCAACGACTGCCACATATACCCTGTGACTTAAACTACTTTGAACAATCACCCCCATGGATTAAACTCCCACCGATCACGTCCCCCCCCCCCAAAAAAAAAAAATGGGAATGGAAATTTTGGTTGAATTTCTCAGTTTTTAAAGGATTCACTTGATAATTACTTACTTAAATCTGGGATGACCTTGAAATATCACCGGATCCGGAAAAAACAAGGAGTGTGATGCTCCGTCTTTTGGTGTTGGCGTAAGTTCCGGATCAGTAAAGTTTGGAGACCCTAGTCTGGAAAAAAGATATACATTTGTATGTGTTAGATATTACGTGTCTTAAGTTCCAAGGTGAGTTCATTTATTATGATAATAGTTACATGTACACATATGCACATACATACGCTGAAACTTGTATACAGAACGACCGCCTTTAGGGACACAAGAAAACCAGTCTTTATAGGGAGGTGGTCTTAACATAGAGGTTAATTTGTACACAAATAGTACGACTGGGGATAGCAAAAGAAACTATCTTTGTGACCAGGTGGTCTTAATACACAGGTGGTCTTAATACACAGGTGGTCTTAATACACAGGTGGTCGCTAAAGCAGGTTTTACAAACATGTACTCTATAACGATTCCTTTGTTTCCTTTGCTGTCCAAAGAAAAATAATTGGTTAATGATACTTTAGTAGTACCAAAACATTAAGGCTAGCAGCTTTCAAAGCGTAAAACTTGTGATTTTAAGGTATACCGGGTAAAATGTATTCTGTAATTGGACATGTTTTTATGTTGACAGCATACAATCGTAAACAACGGTAAAATTATTGCACATTTGAAGAAAACTTCAGAAATATAAGAAAATTGTTTGAATACTTACTCAAATTTTGAATACCTTTCTCAACATAATTATAATTTTTTTTTTTTTTACAGAATAATCGTAAGTGTGACGCAAAAATTTACATGAGAATGATGAAAAATAACAATATGTTCCCTAATCACTCAAAAAATGTTTTACAAATGATAACATAGTCGAAAATAATAAAATAAAAGTTGAGCTTGAGGACTGAGTAAATCTGCTGGGCCCCAAGTCACCAAATTTATTCAATCCTCAAGCTCAATTAAGTTTTCATGATTTTAAGGTAAAAACACGTAAAATTTATCCTGTAACTGGACATGTCTATATATTGATGGCATATAATTGTTAATAATGATCAAAATCATTGCTCATTTAAAGAAAACTTCAGAAATATTAAAATATTGTTTGAGTACGTTACTCAAATTTTTGAGTAACCGTACTCAACATATTTATTCATTTTTACAGGAAAATCCTGAGTTTAATGCAAAAATTTATATGTGAATGATAAAAAATAATAATATGCTTCCTAATCGTTCAAAAACAAACATTCTACAAAAGATTTCATAGTCAAAATAATGAAATAAAAGACGAGCTTGAGTACTGAGTAAATTTGGTGACTTCGGGCCCTGGTGACTTCAGGCATAGGTTTAAGAATTTTTTTTTTCATTTGAATTACAGAAACTTAATTTTATTGAAGTTTGAATACAACAAATGATACTACCAGTGCAAATGTAGAAAATCGCAAATTACTGTCAAAAGTCAGAAATATCGTGATTAGTTAAAAGAAATCAACGGTGTATAATACAATGTACAATCTGTAGGCCGGTTTACATTTTATTCTTTCATGGATGGAAAGATTACATGAATCGTCAGTGTATCTCATTTATTCAAGTCAATATATGCATGATGTGATAAAAAATTTTACGGCAGCATTGTAACTTTTAAGTTTTTTATTAAAATTTCTGGAGACGGCCCAGCTCAGTTTGTAGCGCACTCGACTCTTGATCGCTAGGGCGTGAGTTTGAGTCCAGCCAGTGGCAGGTTGGTTTCCTGTGGCCGCAAGTGCCGAGCATAGGCCAAAATTTGAAGCCCTTCATCGGCATTTGGTGACGTCTCCATATGAGTGAAAGATTCTCGAGTGGAACATTAAACAACAATAAAAAAACAAACAATATTAAAATTTCTGCCTAACTGTGGGATTTATTTCTTTTTCTCAAAAAGTCAACCTGTATGCCTTTAAATTGAAAAAAGAAACCAAGATGAATACCTGATTAACCCTTTCAACCCTATAGACTATGATAGAATGGTCTTAAACAATAGAAAAGAAGATATCACTCAGAAATCAGATACACAGGGGTGAAAGGATTACCCATAAGGAAGTCCAAGAGACAAATAAAAATTTAGTCAACCTATCAACCCCAAAAAAACAATGGACTTTTCTGTAAATCAACGACTTAGACCAGTCCAAATGTGTCTCTAGAGGTAAATGCCACATTTGGAAATGAAATCCAGAACCTAATCTTTGGAATATAGTAAGCAAAAATAATATGTTGACAGCATTGTTTTATTTTTAGGCAATGGTGGCAAATCTGGATAAGTAACTGGAATAAAAAAAATGCAACTTACATCCATTTATCCCTCAATACAAATTTAGATTGGTCTAAGTCATTGTTTTATAGAAGAGTCCATTTTTTCTCCAGGGTGGATGAGTTAAAACATAACATAAATGATATCAATCAGACCAGGTTTAAATAAAATCATGGTATCAATCAGACCAGGTTTAAATAAAATCAATCAAGCTTAAGGCCATTTTCAGACAAAATATTTTTTCTGAAACATAGAGAACAACGGATGACAAAGGATAATTCTTTGTAGGCATGTATGTACATGTACCTCAGGTGAACTAAAAAGGCGATCAACAATTTTTAATATATACATTGTAATGCAAAACTTCAATAAATTGATAAAATCTGTCAAAGTGAACAGGTTCTAATGCTTCATCTACATCTATGTTGATGAAATGCGTTATGTAAATCTCATTTGGCAAATTGGTGACAAAGTGAACATGTACAGGTACACATTTGCATTTTGATGAAATAACAGTTTTACCGCTCGATCTGTAATTATGCATGCATCACGAGGCAAAACTGTTAACCTTTGAACTTTTCTGATGTATGTACATTCAGCATATGACATCAAGAGCAAATTGTAAATAGCATATCAATCAAAATTTCTTATTATCTGAAAAATCTCATTAAAATCTTGTTTCTTTGTACAAATGTAGGTGTTCAAGACCTTCACAGCAACACTAGAAAGTATAGGCCTATCAGAGAAAATTCTTAAAACTACAACCAGACCTTGTTTTACTACAACCATACTGTAATATTTGAAGCATACTCTGTTATACTACAATCATACTCTGTTATACTTCAAACACACCTTGTTATACTACAACCATACCCGGTTATACTACAACCATACCCTGTTATACTACAAGTATAACCATACCCTGTTATACTTCAAAGGGCACAAAGGGGGGGGGGGGGGGGACACCACCTTGTTATAACTACAACCATACCCTGTTATACTACAACCATACCCTGTTATACTACAAGTACTAACCATACCCCTTTTATAACTACAACCATAACCCTGTTTATACTACAAGTATAACCATACCCAGTTATACTTCAAACACACCACCTTGTATACTTACAACCATACCCTGTTTATACTACAAACCATACCCTGTTATACTACAAGTACAAACCATACCCTGTTATACTTCAAACACACCTTGTTTATACTACAACCATACCCCGGTTTATACATACAAACCATACCCTGTTATACTACAAGTATAACCATACTCTGTTATACTTCAAACACACCTTGTTATACTACAACCATACCCGGTTATACTACAACCATACCCTGTTATACTACAAGTATAACCATACCCTGTTATACTTCAAACACACCTTGTTATACTACAACCATACCCTGTTATACTACAACCATACCCTGTTATACTACAAGTACAACCATACCCTGTTATACTACAACCATACCCTGTTATACTACAAGTATAACCATACCCTGTTATACTTCAAACACACCTTGTTATACTACAACCATACCCCAGTTATACTACAACCATACCCTGTTATACTACATTGTACAAGTACAAACCCATAGCCCTGTTATACTACAACCATACCTCTTTTAACTACAAGTATAACCCATACCTGTTATACTTTCAAACACACCTTGTTATACTACAACCATAGGCCCTTGTTATACTACAACCATACCCTGTTATACTACAAGTACAACCATACCCTGTTATACTACAACCATACCCTGTTATACTACAAGTATAACCATACCCTGTTATACTTCAAACACACCTTGTTATACTACAACCATACCCTGTTATACTACAACCATACCCTGTTATACTACATTGTACAAGTACAACCATACCCTGTTATACTACAACCATACCCTGTTATACTACAAGTATAACCATACCCTGTTATACTTCAAACACACCTTGTTATACTACAACCATACCCTGTTATACTACAACCATACCCTGTTATACTACAAGTACAACCATACCCTGTTATACTTCAAACACACCTTGTTATACTTTAACTACACCCTGCGATACTACAACCAGACCTTTTTATACTACAACCAGACCTTTTTATACTACAACCATACCCTGTTATACTACAACCATACCCTGTTATACTACAACCATACCCTGTTATACTACAACCATACCCTGTTATACTACAACCATACTTTTTTATACAACAACCATATGTTCAATTAACTTGACAAATATCTGCCACCTTTCTGCAACATGTGCAAGTAAACTTGACAAACTTGTTATTGTTAAGTGGAATTTACATGTCGATAACGATTGATGTACTGTGTGCTGTTACATAGGTACACATGCTCCAGTACACATGACCAAGTTTTCACACTTACTGCTCTGTTAAAGTGTGAACATTAGCACATTTATACATTGCACTTCCCAATCTTTTCATGGGGAAAATTCATGAGCGACTTGACATGGCTTTGTTAGCTTCTAATTGTGTCCTAGTCTTGAACCATACTGGCGTACGTCCGACATCTAACAATGATGTATGTCCAACATCTAACAATGGCATACGTCCGACATCTAACAATGGCGTACGTCCAACATCTAACAATGGCATACGTCTGACATCTAACAATGGCATACGTCCGACATCTAACAATGGCGTACGTCTGACATCTAACAATGGCGTACGTCTGACATCTGACAATGGCGTACGTCTGACATCTAACAATGGCATAAGTCCAACATCTAACAATGGTGTATGTCTGACAGCTAACAATGGCGTACGTGCAACATCTAAAAATGGCATACATCTGACATCTAACAATGGCGTACGTCTGACATCTAACAATGACGTACGTCTGACATCTAACAATCATTTCAGGTAAACTCATTCACCCCTAAAGATACATTTGGCCTAAGCTACATCATTGAATTAAAGAAGATTCCAGTGTTTCTCGGTGTTAGATGAGTTAATAAAAATAGAACAGTCACATACTGAAGTTCAACTACTGGTAATGCTATAGAGAAAATCCAGCCATGTTAATTGTGTATATACGTCTTTTGAAAAAAACCCAGATATTCACCAATTATTTATGTTATTGTAAGGCCGCTCTATTGTCATTGTAATAGCATATTTATCAAGATATATTACCATATCTACCATTTTCTAACAAAAATCTTGTATCAATTTAAAAGAGCATCCCGTATTTCATTCAAACTTTTTTTTCTTTTTTTACAGCGACAATTCATTTGAAAGTAATATGGGAAATCAATTTTCAGTAGAGTACATGTTCATAAAAACTATACCAACCTGAGGCTTTTTAGATGATATCCGTAATTACAGATATTGATAGGGTGGAATTCTGGTTACAGGTATAATAAAACTTTTTATCGTCAGCTTGGGAAGATTGCTAAGGATGTCACAGGTATGAAATTTCAGGTCAGACTCTCCCGCTATCTTGACAGATAAAATGTTATTCATATATCTCTGAAGCTTCAGCAAGGTCAACAAGGTCAGGTGATATTGTAGAATGAGATATCACCACTGTTGAGAACACCCATTCCCACGTTTTCAGTTTCAGGCATAAACAATATTATCCAATTTCAGGTATAAATTACACCCCGTGTGTTAATCTACAATAAGTACATCACATATCAGAATTTTTAATCTCATGGGGGAGAGACTCTTAATTTGTGTAAAAGTAAATAGGAAAATTAAAATTTTTCATGAGTGAGATATGCATTTTTCTTGAAGAAATTATCAAAATTTTACCCCCCAAAAATAGGGAGTCTCCCTGTTTATGGGCGAGACTTGGCAAGTACGACATGTCAAGGAATGCAAAGGAATCAATTCTCAAATTATCACGGAAATTCAATTCATCACCAAACTGGATATACCTCCATAATTTCTGAATAACAAAAAGTGGCAGTTTATCAAAATTGACTGCAATAAATGTATTTCACTAAATAGTTTCACATCTGTTGACAATCTACAACATAATCCCTGTTTAAATCTTACTCATAATCAAACATGCAATGAGAAATGTATGTACACTCACTCAAACATACTGTTACATGCAGAGCATTTGTAAAAAATTCTGAATGTCAAGGGTTCATTTTTTCTGTTCTACCAGCAAGATGTATTTGACTTTAACACAGATTTGCCAACCTTGAAAAATTTTCATGGGGGAGATTTTTTAATCTCATGGGGAGAGACTCTTAATATTTTAGTAAGAATTAATAGGAAAATTAAAATTTTTCATGGGTGAGATATGCATTCATAATTATCAAAATTTTTCATATAAGAAAATAGGGAGTCTCCCTATTTATGAAGAGACTTACGGTAACAAGTATGCTAACAATAGAGTCTATGGTACGTTTAAAGAGCACACGGACGGGGATCCTATTATCATTCCTTCCTGTCGTTACGTTCCTGCCCTGATCCTAAAACAACGTAACTCACGAAAAACAGAACACAAGTGAAAGAGACTACATTTTCCAATTGATCAATATCCATTCATTCTAAATATATTTCTTTGGTACACATGAACATATACCAATCATTATAAGTTATTGAAGATATAAACATCCAGAGGTTAACAGATCACCTGTCCTGTGAGACCACTCTCATTACAGACCACCTGTCTTGTGAGACCACTCTCATGACATAACACCTGGCTTGTGAGACCACTCTCATAACAGACCACTCTCATAACGGACCACCTGTCTTGTGAGACCACTCTCATTACAGACCACCTGTCTTGTGAGACCACTCTCATGACAGACCACCTGTCTTGTGAGATCACTCTCATGACACACCACCTGTCTTGTGAGACCACTCTCATTACAGACCACCTGTCTTGTGAGACCACTCTCATTACAGACCACCTGTCTTGTGAGACCACTCTCATAACAGACCACCTGTCTTGTGAGATCACTCTCATAACAGACCACTCTCATAACAGACCACCTGTCTTGTGAGACCACTCTCATTACAGACCACCTGTCTTGTGAGACCACTCTCATGACAGACCACCTGTCTTGTGAGATCACTCTCATGACACACCACCTGTCTTGTGAGACCACTCTCATGACAGACCTGTCTTTTGAGACCACTCTCATTACAGACCACCTGTCTTGTGAGACCACTCTCATAACAGACCACCTGTCTTGTGATATCACTCTCATAACAGACCACCTGTCTTGTGAGACCACTCTCATGACACACCACCTGTCTTGTGAGACCACTCTCATGACATAACACCTGGCTTGTGAGACCACTCTCATAACAGACCACTCTCATAACAGACCACCTGTCTTGTGAGACCACTCTCATGACAGACCACCTGTCTTGTGAGACCACTCTCATGACATAACACCTGGCTTGTGAGACCACTCTCATAACACACCACCTGTCTTGTGAGATCACTCTCACTACAGACCACCTGTCTTGTAAGATCACTCTCATTACAGACCACCTGTCTTGTGAGACCACTCTCATTACACACCACCTGTCTTGTGAGACCACTCTCATGACACACTGCCTGTCTTGTGAGACATCATTCTAAAAACCACTTGGTAAAATAACCCTTTAAATAACACCTCTTTTGAGAGACCATCAGTCTTTTAAGACAACATTTAGAAAACCAATTGGTTCACTAAGTCTGTGAATATAACCTCTCTTGAGAGACCACCTCTCTTAAGAGGGGGGGGGGGGGGGGCGGGGGGGGGGGTCAAGAGATTTCTAGTGGCAGATATGGCGGTGGGCTCTGCAGACAGGTTCCACTGTAAATTATTGTTTGTAACACAATGGTTACCAGTTGTTCAAGGTATCAAGTATAAAGCCTGAAATCCAACACTGAAACCTGAGTCACTGATACGAAATGGTAAAAAATCAAAAAAAAAAAAAAAAAAAAAAAAACAATGCCATACAAGGAAAGTCATTATGGATGTAAAACTCTGACACCTGTTTTTGATAAATATATTCACTCCCACAATCACTTACTTACACATGCAAACTTACATAATTACAAACATTCTGCCGCAAAAACAAAAATGTGCAAAATTCATAACTACATGTACTGACTGTATCGGCAAGTCTCTGTGCAAAATAATGAAAATTGAAGAAAATGCATAATTTTGACATTACTTCAAAGTAAGCAAGATTTTGACATGGTCCTTTAAAAAACATATTTGGCAGGTTTGATAAAATGTAATTGCGGTGGTGACCTTGAGTTTCAATAACATAAATTGGAAACCACGACATATATATATTAGAAAGCTACAAATCCAATTCAATTTAGAAGAAAAAATTTCCTTTTAAAGTGGATTTAAATGTAAATCTATATCACACCAACAGGAGATGAAATCTGTATTAGTTTGAATATTTGTACCTGTTAATTGATTAAAACATCAAATATTTCAGTGTAAAATTTCAATTCAAATATTGGGTCAGATGTCCTATACATGTACATGTATGTTACGCTGTGTACAATGTGAATCTGAACATTTAGTATCACATTATCATCAGTAACAGCCATGGAAAGGATAAACCGAGTATGAGAGAAATTTGTCCCTTAAAGTGACATTAGCAAGGTAAAGCAACTTACATAAATATCTCTCATCGGCTCCGATGTTGGCGTGTGGGGATGATTTTTTTGTGGAAAAGGAAACAGGAGAACCGCTTGGTAGACACACCCGAAGTGTCTCGAGTTGGCTACCACCATAACCATCTCACCTACCGGGCTCCCCTGTCAAAATCTAAGAATCTAAGGTCGCATAGCGTGAAAAGTGAGTGCACTAACCATTGCACCACCCAGACATTCTAGACACAGGCATAAAAGTCTTAAATTCCTATATCGGCGTATTTTTGTGAATAATGTTCGAGAAACGCGGGTTTGACCTTTTTTTCAATTGCAATCGATTCATTCACCATTACTTCCTGTATATGAATACTACAATTGTACGACGTATACTGTCCTTATTGTCGCGAATATCAGTTTTTTAACTCTGTTTTTGTAATTGTACATCAAGTACAAAGTACAAGTAGTAAAAAAAAATACACAAAATTGAAATTGAAATGATGTTTGTGGGGATAAACACAGCTAATTCCACTTCAAATGAATAAATATATGAAATAGACGTGAAAAATTAACTATTTTACTTTTTCAAATTTATAAAAACACTGAAAAAACCTAAAACCCAACCTGAAAGTTAAAACTGCATCAGCTGAAATCCTGGAAAATTAACGCAGAGTAATGAAGCCGTTTACCACGTGGGAAATGAGGTCAAGGTAATTGGGAATTCATTTGGTCATCGAGTCAACTTTTGGATTTCTTCACGTCTGAAATAGAATTCAAAGAATCAGTATCTAACTACATGTACAGTGTAAAGGGTTATTTTTGTCCCCTGCTATTTTTCCCCCTACTACCATGAGTCACGCTTGCAAACAGTTTCGCCCCTTTTTAATTTGGCCCAGACTCGTTTAATTTCTGATTTACAATGTGACTTCATTTTATTATCGTTCAATTTTAACAATTAATACTTGTGCACGTCTTATTTAGCGTCTTATTTAAATTTTGTTTAAAACGAAAAATATAAAAGATACTCTTTGAAATTATTGAAATACACAAATTGATTGTTTTTAATTCACTCAGTTTTTAATTTGCCCACCGATGATGAGGGCGAAAATTTCCCCTGTAGACAGCAAACACATCTGATGTACATTATGTTTTACTGATGTGATGACAGAAGGTACAAAATTTATTCTATCGTACATGTACATTAGGGCTGTCATTGATGAGAAATTAGATATTGAAATATCGAGAGGTAAAAAGTATCGATATATCGATAAATTGAATAATATGGTACTTCTCTGAATAATGTATTAAAAATATATAGACTTATTATAATATTTAGGTGCTTTACTGTGTATTTTACTATCTGATGATTAAAAAACCATTGCCAAGAAAACATTGTTTATTTGAACAAACTAAACAGTTAAAATAAAATAAATCCTGCATACTTTGAGAATATGAAGATAAACAAATGGAAAATTTTGGAAATTATTAAGTGTATCAGGTGATATGTAAGTGATATGCTGTAAGTGTCAGGTGCTATTCAAGTGATGTCAGGTGCTATGTAAATGATGTCAAGTGATATGTAGATGTCAGGTGCCATGAAAGTGATGCCTGGTACTATGTAAGTGATGTCAGGTGCTATGTAAATGATGTCAAGTGATATGTAGATGTCAGGTGCCATGAAAGTGATGCCTGGTACTATGTAAGTGATGTCAGGTGCTGTGTAGGTGATCTCATGAGCTATGCCAGGGTATATGTCAAGTGCTATGTCAGTTATATTACGTGCTTTTGGGCTGTCATTAGTGAGAAACTCTACATCGATAAGTAAAAAATATCAATATATATCATGAAGCGAATAATTTGATACATCTATAAAATGCATTTAAAATTTATAGTTTCATTATAATATTTGGGGTGTTTTATTATTTATTTTACTATATGAAGATTCAAAGAAATAATTGCAAGGAAAACATTATTTATTTGAACAAATTGAAGTTAAAATATAATATAACATAGTTCAAGAGCATGAAGTAAAGCAAATGGAAAGTTTTGGAAATTGTAAAAGAAAGTACATACTGTGAAATGCATTATGAAATGTATGGATTATCGTATCGAATCAATTTGCATATCGATACATCGATATCGAGTCTATCAATGACAGCCCTATGTAGATGCACAATTGTCTAAGTCAATACACAGATTCCAAGATCCCACAAAATGTATTTTTTAAGAATTTTCAGTCATTTGGTACGATCACACTTTAGCCACAGATCAGGCCAAAAATTGGAGGGGTTACTAAAACATGTAAAAGTGAGGGTCTCAAAAGGGATTAAAAATATATTCATAGAAGAGATTCATTAGTTTAAGTGGTAAAAAAAAGGCAGAGAGAGAGAAAGATTTATAACCATATAGGTTTTGACATGTTCATTTATCATGGATTTTACTGACCATGTGTTCATTCAAAGTAAGGCTATAAAACTAAAACAATCAAATTTTGTAAACTCCACACATAGGCACTGAAAATTAATTTTGAAAAAATATAACCATATTTGTACCCATTACCACAGAATGACCCATATACACAATTGAAAAGAAACGGAAAATTACTGGTCATTTGGACCATTTATCAGATATATTTCACTGGTACTTTTGTAATATTTAAAAACGGTTTTTTTCTGTAAATACCACCGTGAATTTCAAAACCTCTAGTGGACCTGTAGGCGCCGTTTAGAACCTCATAGATATCATAGATGGAAACATTCAATTTACCGTAGCCGTCATATTTAGATTTCAACCTACATTGAAGTGGGCGAGTAAGCCACCGTATGGTTTCCCCGGCGTCCCCTCCACCATATAAGCAGCATACTCTGGTCGCCATGTGGTTGGGTGGTTTCTGTTAAAAAAAAAGAAAACCAGAAGTTAATAATTATAAAATTGTTTGTGTGTGTATGTGTCTGTCTGTGTGTGTGCATTTGTCAAGTGTATGTGTCTGTGTGTGTATGTGTGTGTGTTTGTTATGTGTATGTATGTGTGTATGTGTGTCTCTCTCTCTATCTCTCTCTCTGTCTGTGTTTATGTGTCTGTGTTTGTTATGTGTGTCTGTCTGTCTATGTGCCTATGTGTGTGTCTGTGTTTGTTATGTGTATGTGTCTGTGTGTGTGTGTCATGTGTGTGTCTGTGTCTGTTTGTCATGTGTATGTGTCATGTCTGTGTATGTGTGTTTGTCATGTGTATGTGTCAGTTGTGTGTATGTGACTATCTGTCTGTGAGTGTGTCTGTGTGTGTCTGTCTGTGTATGTGTCTGTGTGTCTTTGTGTTTGTTATGTGCATGTGTGTGTGTCTGTGTGTTTGTTAAGTATATGTGTCTGTGTGTGTTATGTGTATGTGTCATGTCTGTGTATGTGTGTTTGTCATGTGTATGTGTCATGTCTGTGTATGTGTGTTTGTCATGTGCATGTGTCATGTCTGTGTATGTGTGTGTGTTTGTTATGTGTATGTGTCTGTGTGTGTCTTTGTGTTTTTTATGTGTATGTGTCGTGTCTGTGTATGTGTGTTTGTCATGTGCATGTGTCTGTCTGTGTATATGTCTGTGTGTGTGTGTTTGTTATGTGTATGTGTCTGTCTGTGTGTTTGTTATGTGTATGTGTCTGTCTGTGTATATGTCTGTGTTGTGTGTGTTTGTTTATGTGTATGTGTCCTGTCTGTGGTTTTGTTTATGTGTATGTGTCTGTCTGTGTATATGTCTGTGTGTGTGTGTTTGTTATGTGTATGTGTCTGTCTGTGTATATGTCTGTGTGTGTGTGTTTGTTATGTGTATGTGTCTGTCTGTGTGTTTGTTATGTGTATGTGTCTGTCTGTGTATATGTCTGTGTGTGTGTGTTTGTTATGTGTATGTGTCTGTCTGTGTATATGTCTGTGTGTGTGTGTTTGTTATGTGTATGTGTCTGTCTGTGTGTTTGTTATGTGTATGTGTCTGTCTGTGTATATGTCTGTGTCTGTGTGTTTGTTATGTGTATGTGTCTGTCTGTGTATGTGTCTATATGTGTGTGTCTATATGTGTGTTTTATTACAATAGTCAGGATAATAACTAATGCCAGGGGAAGCATGGCTATGTTTATTCTGACCAATAATGGCTTACACAAGTACAGTCAAACCCAGATGTATTAAACTCAAAGGGGGGATATTTTCTTTCAAATAAGCAGGGTTTTCAAAATAAAAGGGTTTAAATGGCAATAAGATGTTTGGTGAGGGAATCAGAGTTCAATATAAGAGGGTCCCACTGTAGTTAGTTGTAGATATTACTGTACACAGTGTACTTGGAAATTTTTGCTCTTATTTAATATTTTGCCAGTATCGCCCTTAGATGAGAGGGAGAATTTAAAATGAAGACTAAATACATGAAGTCATTGAAGCATGAACATTGACGTGACGCCTATGATACTACAGTCATTCTAGATTTAATTTAAGATGTGGTGAATATGTTTTCTGTTGTAAAACAATGTAAAAGGGAGAAATGTTACCTGGGCCAGGGGCGATAATATCCAGGTATACAATAGACTAAGATATACCTGTGACTTTTGCTTTATTGTTTTTAAAACACAGTTACAGTCACCATAAAAATACTTTATATCGCGTAATTTTTTGAATCCAATTACATGTAATTTATTTTTTGCGCAGAAGAAGTTGCAGAGATTTGTCAGAGTTAGGGCCCTGAGATCAAATCCCATATGAAATTCCATATGAATATGAAATTCAGAAGTTGACTATTCCAAGTTTCAATGTTTTTTTTATATATTAACCGATATCAAATGAACAAACATACACAATCAATGAGAAACAAACTTAAGACAATCACACACATTAATGTACACACATGTGCACACATTTTCATAATCTTTATTAGATTAAGACACATTTGCAACAATTTTATCTACAAAAATCTAACTGCAGAAGTCACTATGGGCAAAAATCTACAGCAGTGCCCATTCTTGGCAAAAGTTTACAACATTGCCCAATATAGGCAAACCTTTACAGCACTGCCCACTATAGGGAAAAGTCTACAGCACTGCCCACTATAGGCAATGTTTACAGCATTGCCAACTATAGCAGAAAAGTTTACAGCATTGCCCAATATAGGCAAAGGTCTATAGCATTGCCCACCATAGGCAAAAGTTTACAGCATTGGAACCTAAAGACAAAAAATTACATCATTGCCCATTCTTGACAAAAGTTTACAACAATGCTTAATAAAGGCAAAAGTCTACATCATTGCCATTTATCAGCAAAAGTATACATGATTGCCCACTTCAGGCAAACGTCTACAGCAAAAATTACAGCACTGCCCAATATAGGCAAAAGTCTATAGCATTGCCCATTTTTCACATAAACCTATATGGCATTGCCAACTATTGACAGAAGCTCATATGGCATTGCACGGTATTTACTGAAGTCTATATGGCATTGCCCACTATTGACAGAAGTCTATATGGCATAGCCCACTATTGACAGAAGCCTATATGGCATTGCCCATTATCAATTAAAACACATTTGACATTAATCACTATCAAATAAAATCTATTTGACATTGCCCACTATCAAATGAAGCCTATATGGTTTTGCCAACTATTGACAGAAGCCTATATTGCATTGCCCACTATTGACAGAAGCCTATATGGCATTGCCCACTATTGACAGAAGCCTATATGGCATTGCCCACTATTGACAGAAGCTCATATGGCATTGCACGGTATTTACTGAAGTCTATATGGCATTGCCCACTATTGACAGAAGTCTATATGGCATTACCCACTATTGACAGAAGTCTATATGGCATTGCCCATTATCAATTAAAACATATTTAACATTAATCACTATCAAATAAAATCTATTTGACATTGCCTACTATCAACTGAAGCCTATATGTATAATTTTTGTGAAACCCTAAAAGCATTTGTTTTTTACGATAAGGATAAATTAAGCAGAAACCTTTATTGTCAATTTCGTTCCTAGGTAAGCCTCAGCCAAAAGTTGCTGTATTACGAGAGAAAGGAATAGCTTTGCCAACTATTGACACAAGCCTACAAATATATTACATTACACACTATCAGCAGAAGTCTGTAGAATTGTCCATTATAGACAGAAATGTGCAGCATTGCCCACTACAGATAGAAGTCTGCAGCACTTCCGACTATAGACAGAAGTGTGCAACACTGCCCACTATAGACAGAAGTCTGCAACACTGCCCATTATAGACAGAAGTGTGCAACACTGCCAACTATAGACAGAAGTCTGCAACACTGCCCACTATAGACAGAAGTCTGCAACACTGCCCACTATAGATAGAAGTCTGCAACACTGCCCACTAAAGACAGAAGTCTGCAACACTGCCCACTATAGACAGAAGTCTGCAGCACTGCCCACTATAGATAGAAGTGTGCAACACTGCCCACTATAGACAGAAGTCTGCAACACTGCCCACTATAGACAGAAGTCTGCAACACTGCCCACTATAGACAGAAGTCTGCAGCATTTCCCACTATAGAAAGTGTCTGCAACACTGCCCACTATAGATAGAAGTCTGCAACATTGCCCACTATAGACAGAAGTCTGCAACACTGCCCACTACAGACAGAAGTCTGCAACACTGCCCACTATAGACAGAAGTCTGCAACACTGCCCACTATAGACAGAAGTCTGCAACACTGCCCACTATAGACAGAAGTCTGCAACACTGCCCACTATAAATAGAAGTCTGCAGCATTGCCCACTATAGACAGAAGTCTGCAACACTGCCCACTATAGACAGAAGTCTGCAACACTGCCCACTATAGACAGAAGTCTGCAACACTGCCCACTATAGATAGAAGTCTGCAACACTGCCCACTATAAATAAAAGTCTGCAGCATTGCCGACTATAGACAGAAGTCTGCAACACTGCCCACTATAGACAGAAGTCTGCAACACTGCCCACTATAGACAGAAGTCTGCAACACTGCCCACTATAGACAGAAGTCTGCAACACTGCCCACTATAGACAGAAGTCTGCAGCATTGCCCATTATCAAGAAATATCTTAGCGCAAGTTAAAAATTCTAAACAATTCGACAAGAAATGAATTACTATCATAACCTGAAATATCAATGAATTCAAAGGAAACTGAAAATACTTTGCAGATTGGTAAACATGATTTCATGTAGAACATATGTCCAAACATCAGAAGTAAGTGGAATGTTAATTATTCAGCATTCTATCTGAATTACCGGTATACAAGTAACATCTACCTTTCTGCAATGTTAATTCTTCAAGCCCTGAAGTCACATTTGGACCTGCCCATTTCCAAGAATGGTAAAGTCCATTGTCAGAAAACAAGGGTATATGATTTAGAATCAAAATTTTATAATCATTTTCTTGTTCCCTCCTGCATTATGACAGTAGACCATGCTTTTTATTCATGTGGGTGAGTCCATATGTGATCACAGGGGTTGCCGAGTCACTGAATCATTGAAAGACACATGCATGTATGGTATTCGTAACACAACCTTTTCTTTCATTTCAGTTATGTAACATTTAATCTTACGCGTCCTTTAAACCTTCAGAAATCAAAAGAAAAGATTTATGAAATGAGATAAACTTCTTCTAATATTCCTCTTAATTCAATCAGTTTGATTCAAATTCATGTACCATTAATGCAATATACCATATACAAGGTAGTTCTGTACATGCATCGATATTTGATATTTCTCTCTATAATATTAATCACAAAAATGTACATGTGATATGACATATAACATGGGTAATAGCAACCACCAGTATCTGATAATTTTTTTTTTCTGTGTCTATGCTAATTTTAGTTCTTCATACAATTCAATTCACGACTTCATACAATTCAATTCACAACTCGTACCAATACAAAAGATCAAACACTTAAAGAGAAACTGTTGTTGGTTTTAGCACTTAATATATATATATGTACAACGGCAATGAATGAAAAGTCCGGTTCACGTAAGGTACTAAGCCAGTTTTTCTTTCAGCTCATGCTTCGTTTCTTATAAATGCCATCAAGCAAATGTATTATACATGTACATATAATTCATAGGTGTTGGAAGCAAATTGAAAATGGGGGGGGCTAAACCAACTTAAAAAACACACACACGCCAGAAATGTCTGGCGATAAGGCCCAATTTTTAACACCTATGTCTATCTTTAGCCCCCCCCCCCCGGTTCCGACGCCTATGTAATTATGACAAGTATTACATTTGTACATATAAATACAGTAGAATCCTTGTCCAACAACCACCTCGCTTAAGAGACCAATTTGTATATTTCATGTACATACATGTGTATATATATATAGGGCTTGAATTCAACATTCTCTCTCAAGTGGCCTAACACATCCAGTAGCAAGTAACATCTAGGCATTTAAAATGTGTAAAATGTACATGTATGTTGTGTAACAGACAAAATTAGTTGTTATAGACAGGTGGCCTTTATACAGAAGTTTATGTATTATAAACTAAGTTAACAAGGGTTATGTTAGAATGACCTTTATAGGCAGGTGCCCTTTATACAGAGGTGGCCTTTATACAGAAGTTTATGTATTATAAAATAAGTTAACAAGGGTTATGTTAGAATGACCTTTATAGGCAGGTGCCCTTTATACAAAAGTTTATGTATTATAAAATAAGTTAACAAGGGTTATGTTAGAATGACATTTATAGGCAGGTGCCCTTTATACAGAGGTGGTCTTCAATGTAAGATTTACCTGTACATGTATAAAAAAACAAGTCATATAAAATATAGGTCAGTATTACATACATACATACATACATACATACATACATACATACATACATACATACATACATACATACATGTATACATACATACATGCATACATGCATACATGCATACATACATACATACATACATACTACATACATACATACAATACATACAAACATTAATTCATACATACATACATACACACACATACATATATACATACATATATACATACACATACATGCATACATACATACATACATTACATACATACATACATACATACATACATACATACATACCATACATACCTATATACATACATGTACATATATACAAACATACATACATACATACATACCTACATACATACATACATACATACATACATACACACAAACATACATACATACATACATACACACACACATACATACATACATACCTACATACATACATACATACATACATCCATACATATATATATATATATACATTCATGCACACATACATCCATACATACATACATGTACATATATACATACATATATACATACACACAATTACATACATTGTACATACACACATACACACATAAAATACACACATAAAATACATACATACATACATACATACATACATACATACATACATACTTGCATACATATATACATACATACATATACAATGTGTGTGCATATATATATATATATATATATATATACATACATGTGTGTATTATATATATATATATATATATATATATATATATATATATATATATATATATATATATATATGATATATATATAAATTATTTTTAAAGTATCAATGTTAAATTCTGCCTAGTCACGGAAGATTCCCGTCTTACCTTTATACACCTGAAATGTTTTAATTACCCACCTGACACTTGGCCATCAAGTTTATATTTGTACTTCCAGTGACTTGCAATATTTCATTCTGAACTATTTAAACTCTCTCCGAGAACTGTTTTCTTTTATTTCACTTCAAGATTAAAATGTGTTTCTTGTTCATACCCCCATTACATGTACATTCTTTGTGGGTTAAGTCAGCTACCAGACTAGGCAGTGACGTGCAAATACATTAAGCAAATAAAATATGTGCATGCGAATCATAACAGAAATTGTGACACGGAATTTAATAGAAATGGAATCCATATTTGTGATGTGTCATTGTACATATTTACCATAACTCGGATAAATCAAATACATGTACATATGCTGCATCATGATGACTCGGGCAAAAAATGTCTACAATTCATGATTTTATACACACTGTATTCATTTTGAATTTTGAATGTTGTTTTACGCCACACTCAACAATTTTTCAGTCATATGATGGCGGCCATTTTTAGCGGTGGAGGAGACAGGGAACCCGGATACAATGTTACCGGGAAGAAAACCGCCAGCCTTCCGCCAGTAAGATTGCGAACTTTCTCACAATATATATTAGCTTATACATGAAGGTTCCGGTGGGACTCAAAGGATACAATGCAGGTATAGGTCTGCCAAAATTATAAACTTGCCCAATGCTAAAGGGGAAATTTACGGTAGCTGTGTTTACAAGGGAAAAAAAAAAATCATTCAATTTTTTCTCTAATTTTACCACCTGTACAGGTAAATGTACTTGATGTACAAATGAGAGTTACAAGTACAATGTATACAGATCACAAAACAACGGGAGAGCGATTGTTAAGGTAAACAATAGATCCCAGAGGGATCTTGATGCCCACCATTGAATGTTCTTCATTTGATATATGACAGACCGTGCTTTCCTCTTATTTCATGGCTCAACAATGAATTTGAACTAAAACCTGAATATCTGTCAAGTGCTTTCTCACAAGATTATAACAATACCAAACATAAAGTGCTATAACCCAAGATACATAGCTTGACCATACCTGTCAACCTCTAAAAGTGAAAATGCTGGTCATGACCTGCACTGAGTAAAACAAACATTACACATAACTATATGTCTGGCTGGTCCCAGCTTTGATATCAAATGCAGCAAAGTGTAGTAAGTGTATATTTCAGGGGTGCGGCAGTACCCCCACACTCACTACTGAATGTGTTTTCCCATAACAATCAATAATGTATATGGTTAAAGGGTGTGCTGTGAATGGTTTTTAAGTAATAAGTAAAAATGTATATTTTTGGGGTGGGGCATGACCCCTATATACATCAATGAATGTGTTTTTTCCATAATAATCAATAACATATATGGTTTAAGGGTGGGGCTATCAACGTTTTTAAGTTCTAAGCAAAAATAAAAATTTCAGGGGGTGGGACAGGACCCACTTATGCACCACTAAATGTGTCTCCAGATAACAATCCAAAATATATTTGGTTTAAGGATGGGGCTGTGAACAGTTTTTGAGTTATAAGTAAAAATATATATTTCAGAGGGTGTGGCACATACCAAGGACACCCTCCCCCATACACCAATGAATGTGTATGGTTATATATGGTTTAAGGGTGGGGCTGAGAATGGTTTTTAAGCTATAGCAAAAATATAAACTCCAGTGGGTGGGGCAGGATCTGCATATGCACCACTAAATGAGTCTCCGCATAACAATCCAAAATTTATATGGTTTAACGGTGGGGCTGTAAATGAATTTTAAGTTATAAATAAAAATTTCATATATATTTCAGAGTGTGTGGCACCACCTTAAGGACCCCCAATACACTACTGAATGTGTTTCCCAATAATGATCAATAATATATATGGTTTAAGGGTGGGGCTGTGAAGAGTTTTTAAGTTACAGCAAATATATAAATTCCGGGGGTTGTCACAGGACCCGCATATGCACCTCTATATGTTTCTCCCCATAACAATCCAAAATATATATGGTTTAAGGGTGGGGCTGTGAACAGTTTCTAAGTTATAGGTAAAAATATAAATTTCAGGGGTGGGACAGTACCCCCAAATGACCATATAATCATACACCAATGAATGTGTCTACCCATAAAAAACAAGAATACATGGCTCAGTGGTAGATATGAAAATGGTTTTCAAGAAATACATAAATACACTTTCATTGTCAAAATAAAAATGGCAGCCATTTTGTGATCCGACCTGCCTGAAAATGTACACTGCACAACTAGACCTCAAGGAGAACCTATATGTCAAATTTCATAAAGATTCCTTCAGTAGTTTCTGAGAAATAGTGATAACAAACTTTAATTGTCATATTGTAGGCATTTGTGATCCGACTCGCTTGAAAAAGCACATTACAAAACTACACCTCAAGGAGAACCTATATTCCATATTTTATAAAGATCCCTTTAAAACTTTCTGAGAAATAGCGATAACAAACTTTTATTGAGCCATTTTGTGATCCCACCCACCTGAAAATGTACACTGCACAACTAACCCTCAAGGAGAACCTATATGTTAAATTTCATAAAGATCCCTTCAGTAGTTTCTCAGAACAAGAGACCCAGATTGGCCTCAATCACTCACCTGAGAACCATCTACAAATGTGGAAAGATGACCAAGAATAATATGTACATCCTGATCTGGCCAAGAATTATAGATATTGCTGTTTTAAGAAATTTGTCATAAATTCTAGAAATCAAGTTTCTGCAAAATTCTTTCACAAAAACATTTCTTCAACCATATTCAAGTAAAACACCATTGTGAATGAAAGGGGAGATAATTGAGGAAATCATGCAAAAATGAATGAAAATGACAAAGTCTGAAAAAAAAAACCAAAAGGCATCAAAAATTAATATTCCGATTTCTATGAAAAACACAAACTTGAATAATGCATGTAAATCCATGTAGATCACTCAGAAACAGGGTACCTTTTGGGACCTATTCTGCCCCACCTTGGATCTACCCTGGGGCAATCTGGCTAAAAAACTACAATATTGGTAAAGGACCTTGAGCACTTACTTCCTGTAAAGTATTGTCAAAATCCCTTCAGTAGCTTTGAAACAAAAGCTGATAGTGTGAAAAATGCACTACCGCCACCACCCCCCTCTTTTTTTTTTGCAGTCTGAAAAGACCTCAAAAACGTGTCAAAAATTACAAACTTGAATCATACATCCATGTAGACCACTCAGAAACAATCTGTTTTTCAATTCATGCAGCAGTTCTGGAGAAGAAGATTTTTAAAGAGGGATACCTTATGGGACCTATTCTGCCCTGCCCTGGATCCACCCCTGGGCCAATCTGGCTGAAAACAACACACTTGGTCAAGGACCTTGAGCACTTGCTTCCTGTCTAGTTTTGCCAAAATTTTTTTCCTTCAGTGGTTTCAGATAAGAAGTCAAAAATATGAAAAGTTTACAGATGGATGCCGGATGGCGGATGGGGAGTGATCACAATGGCTCACTTGAGCCTCCAACTCTGGTGAGCTAAAAAGAAAATACCCCTCCCCACTCTATTGGTATTGCTAACATCTCTTTGACGTGCCAAAAATAAGTGTAGAATCTAGAAAATGCTGTTTGTTATACCAGAAAACTTGTATAAGTTCAAATAAGTCATCAACCCCTGAAAAACAATGGACTCTACTGTGAGTCAATGACTTAGAATAGTCCACTTGTGTCTCTAGGGGTGAATGGGTTAGGTGTTATAAAAACATCATGCAGGCACCTTTAGTGATTTAAATGTTTATGTGTATAAACTGTGACGGTCAAGGTGTGTATATTCATATTAGATGTACATTGCACTGATAATGTACATGTGATAATTGTGAAAAATACTATACATGTATATAGATTTTTAAGCATTATCTTATCAGCACCTAGCTACATGTATTGTTGGCTTTTGTTTATCTGTTTGTTTATTGCTGTTTAACATCCCACTCAAGGATTTTTCACTCATATGCAGATGTCACCAAATGCCAGTGAAGGGCTTCAAATTTTGGCCTTTGCTTGGCACTTACGGCCATTCAGCAGTGAGGGTTCTGTAACGTGCTGACACCTACTGCGACATGTGACCTCGGTTTTTACTGTCTCATATGAAAGACAGGAAACCAATCTGCTGTCGGCTGGGCTCGAACTCACGACCTCACGATCAAGAGTCGAGCAAGTTACGGATTGAGCCAGGTAAATGTAGGCTCTGTATTGTTGGTAAACAAATCAGAGATCGATCCATTACGTACAGTAAATGCAGGTTATTTACAGATCGATCCATTACGTACAGTAAATGCAGGTTATTTACAGATCGATCCATTACGTACAGTAAATGCAGGTTATTTACAGATCGATCCATTACGTACAGTAAATGCAGGTTATTTACAGCATAGTACCCAACACTATTTATACCTCAGTCACAGTCAATTTTTGCTCTGTGGAACTTGTATATAATGACTTCCTTAGGGACACAAGACATACACAGGTGGTCTTTATACACAGGTGGTCTTTATACACAGGTGGTCGCTACAGCAGGTTTTACTTTATATGGGCAAATTCAGTACTACATGTACAACAAGAAACAAAGTGAACCACTAGCACTCTCACCTACGACCACCTGTCTTGTACGACAACATCCTGAAAACATCTACGACCACCTGTCTTGTACGACCACATCCTGAAAACCTCTTGGCTGAGGCCAAACAAAAAAAGGAATTGTTTCTCAGCCTCACCACATGTACTTTTTACCCCTCACATTCGATATTTTTAACCACTATACATGTATCTTTAAAAAATGGTTCACATATTTTTCAGATTTTGTGCCTGTTTTTATTCTGAACTCTTATTATGCAAAATGTATTATGTAAAACATGATCAATGATTTCTTTGGCATCCATTCCTGAAGTGCTCCTGTCCTCAATACACAAAACTGCATAAATTTTAGAAAATTTGGGAAACAGACTAGAATTTGCAGAAAAATAAGATTTTTTCCCCCATGAGTAACAACCTGTAAACAGCTGTGAATTCCAAGAAAGGTCAATTTAAGACAGGGTGAATATGTTTTCTGTCGTAAAACGATGAAAATTTCCAGACACGAGATTTATCAGGTACAAATATCCGGTATGATAATCACTCACTATGGAGTTTCCTTTTATTTTAAACCATACATGTACAGCCCTGAATTCTGACATTGGACTTAACCATTCTTTGAAATGGGCTGGTCCAAATGTGTCTCCCAGGTGACAATATCATGACCATTCACTCACTCTGGAAATTGCTTTTCTTCTGTCTGTAGAATGGGCCAAGACTTATCTCGCCAGTGTTGTTTTTTCCGACCCGAGTTCAAATGTATACAACCTTTACGACAGTTACCATTTATCCTGTGACCTAGTATCGCTTATGCTACAGAATTAATACATCTACAGTTCTACATAATGACAATCACTCACTCTGGAGATTCCTTTTCTTGTGTCTGTAGAATAGCCAAGGTGTCTTCGGCTTTCAGAGTTAATTTTGCTGTCTTCTTCTTCTCGTCAAATTTTACCAGCACATATTCAACCTGCAATTTGAAACAAAAAATGAATGAAATAGTAACATTGGTCAATTCAGTATGAAAACAAAGAACTACATGTACATGTAGGAATTCAATGGGTAAATTACAAAATCGTATCCATGGGTCGACATTCCCCCCACCACCCCCTGCCGACTGTATACGTACCTCAAATGAACCTAAAAACGTTCTCACTGTCATCATGTAAATAGAGAATAGATGGATAGTGTTGTAAATAGACTAGGTTTCAGCATAATGACAATGACAAGACATATCTCGCCAGTGTCGTTTTTCCCGACCCGAGTTCAAATACAACCCGAGTTTTAAGATGCCCAACATCTACATATGTATTCTGTTTATCCTGTATCCTAGTATTGCTACTTAATTCATTTCTACTGCAATTTCAATTTACATTTATTTAAAACAATATGGGTACCACCTCTTTGCCCAAGCATATTAACAAATATGCAAGATAATATAGGATGTGTCATTCCTACAATAAAAAAGTATGTTTAACATCGTCAGACAAGATAAGAATAAAACTGCATCTTTTCCATCAGCTGTTGTGTATCAGCAACTGATATCACAACATTTCTGGTCTTAGTTACAAGCGAGAGCCGTTATGGCTCCGTAGTAGACGACAGGATTCGCAACCAGAGGGTCATGGGTTCAAGTCTAACGGCGGAAGCGGCTGATTTTCCTGTCTTTTGGATGAGACAGTAAAAACCGAGGTCCCGTGTCACTGTAGACGTCGGCACGTTAAAGAACCCTCACTGCTCAATGGTCCCCCCCCCCCCCCCCCCCTATGGTCTGGTTAAGTGTCAAGCATGGGCCAAAATTTGAAGCCCTTCACCGGCATCTGGTGACGTCTCCATATGAGTGAAAGACTCTTGAGTGGGACGTTAAACAACAATACAACAATAACAATGGTTACAAGATAGAGAACTGTAAGTGTCTATGGCTACAGCAAAACCTGTCTTGAAGGACAACCCTTTCTGTTACTGGGATATGTGAAATGAGGTCTTTCAAGACAGATGGTCCCTCGAAAGATATTTTATTAAAGGATTATCTACGGTAGCTAAATGGCTTTCAGGTGGCGTAAAAAAAGAATGGTCTCTCATTGAAGGCAGGTTCCACTGCAGTTTTAATATAAACACGTACATATTGTACATCTTTTACCATTTTGATACATCACCGTCCTACCCGGATATTATAAATACCTCAGTACTGATAGAAAAATTCCATTCAAAGTGGGTTTCGCAATTTTATGCTTCCCATGAGTGGAAATATATACACATTGTACATACAGAGTGCTGAATGTACATTTTTGTAAGTTATCAAATCTCAGTTTGCACCTATGATTATGTAATGCATCAACATCCACTTGCAAGTAATAATTTATTCATTAAACACGATACATGCACATCAACATACATTACCATATATGGTTTGAGGTATAAGCAGTCAACGATGATTGATGGCTTCCTATTAGGTGTGTTTAAAACTTACACAAAGAGTGCTCTGGGGACGCTTAAAATTGTTGTACACTGTGCATGTGTATTTCCTGGGTTTTCACAGTGACCGATTCATAGTTACCAGGTAAATTCTTTATGAATATAAATGAACAACATTTATGAGGCCACTGAAGGGAAATAAATTTTATTCATCGTAAAGGGGTTTTTGTATTATTTGATTTCACATTAAGCATTTAATGGTTTATCATTCCTGATTACCGTAATCACCCCCCTCCCTCTTTTTAGATACGATTCAGAATCTTTTCTAGCTGGTTGACAAGGAGATGTGGACATAAGTAATAGTTTATCTGTAGCCCCAGGAACAGAATTATGTTGATAGGTGTCCTCGGTAATAACTACAACTTCACCACTGGGTCTAATAAAACATTAACTGTTCCATTAAGTGCCCACCCCTTTTTCCTGATTTTAGTAGCACCTTGGGTGCTTAATGGGTCGAATACGGTATACTTTTTTTTAGCAGTTTTAATACATGTACAATGTATTTTAAATCTGAATAAATTTTAGTTTTAATTCTAACTTAAGCTATTGCTATCTACAACATAGATGGATTTGAGGGCTGTAAGCACTGGTGTAGACTTTAGGCGTACTTCAGCATGCAAACAATGAAATTTTTCCTTATGCAAATGTGAATGTCGTTTTACGCAACACATTCAACAATTTTTCATTCATGTGGTGGCTGCCAGTTTTAAGTGGTGGAGGAGAGAACTAGGCGGTTACCGTCTACTCAGAAAAGAGATTAATTACTACGTGTAGCTTTCCGCAAGTAAACTGGCAAACTTTTATCACAAAATCAGCTTAGGTTCCAGCGGGTCTCGAACTTGCGCTGACTTAGTGGTGAGAGACTTCTCAGTTAAAGGCGTGACGCTCTGACAAGCTGGCCAAAGATCTAGAGGTCCCCTACTAATTCACAGAAAATATCAGAAAAACTTTTAAAAAAATGTCTGAAAACGGACAAAATTCTTAGTTCTGTACATGAGTGACCGTAAAGTTTTTATGTGAAAGATGAAAATTAATAATGTACAGTGTATTAATGATGTATTTCCTACATGTATTCAGTGGAAGACAGAACTTCAGGTGCATGAATATAGTCAAATTAATCAATAAAACTTGAGCTTGAATATCCAACAAAATTTGCTAACCTCGGGCCCTGGGTTCAAATAACAGACTGCTTAGCCACTATTCTGTCTTATTCTTATTGGATGTTTCATATAAGATGGCTGGGTGCAAGTAACCTTTTGATTATCATACAGATGATTCTACTCAGTTCATGCTTAATATTTACCTAAAAATTTTTTGCCCCGGTCAGGAAAGGGTTCATGGGATTCTACCCCATCAGGTTATGTGGATGTTACTGTATCTATCAATTTATAGATACACTTATATATACATTTACCTTAGTTTTAAATGTATTTATATTTAGTATAAATAATTCTGAATATATTCCATTGTCACATAAAGAATCATTCGTCCACTAATCCCTCTCCCACAATACCTCACTACAATGTATGTAGCGTAATAACAATGGTAGAGGATATAACTCTGCCTTATACAGATTTGTCTGTCTATAAACAGTATTTTAAACAAAACAGTTCTAAACTATTGCATAACCCATTGGCTTATCTATAATAACATTTGTATTTTAATAATACATATAAACGTCCAAAAGAGACCATGCATAAACATGTACCAGTACATGTAAGTCATTGTTTATAAATATTAAGTCAACTTCATATGTAGGTCCATATCAACGTTAAGTCTATAACAGTGTTAGGTCCATATCAATGTTAGGTCCATATCAACGTTAAGTCTATAACAGTGTTAGGTCCATATCAATGTTAGGTCCATATCAACATTAAGTTCTACATAACAGTGTTAGGTCCATATCAATGTTAGGTCCATATCAACGTTAAGTCTATAACAGTGTTAGGTCCATATCAATGTTAGGTCCATATCAACGTTAAGTCTATAACAGTGTTAGGTCCATATCAATGTTAAGTCTATAACAGTGTTAGGTCCATATCAATGTTAGGTCCATATCAACGTTAAGTCTATAACAGTGTTAGGTCCATATCAATGTTAGGTCCATATCAACGTTAAGTCTATAACAGTGTTAGGTCCATATCAATGTTAGGTCCATATCAACGTTAAGTCTATAACAGTGTTAGGTCCATATCAATGTTAGGTCCATATCAACGTTAAGTCTATAACAGTGTTAGGTCCATATCAATGTTAGGTCCATATCAATGTTAAGTCTATAACAGTGTTAGGTCCATATCAATTGTTAGGGTCCATATCAATGTTAAGTCTATAACAGTGTTAGGTCCATATCAATGTTAGGTCCATATCAATGTTAAGTCTATAACAGTGTTAGGTCCATATCAATGTTAGGTCCATATCAACGTTAAGTCTATAACAGTGTTAGGTCCATATCAATGTTAGGTCCATCTCAACATTAAGTCTATAACAGTGTTAGGTCCATATCAATGTTAAGTCCATATCAACATTAAGTCTATAACAGTGTTAGGTCCATATCAATGTTAAGTCTATAACAGTGTTAGGTCCATATCAATGTTAGGTCCATATCAACATTAAGTCTATAACAGTGTTAGGTCCATATCAATGTTAAGTCCATATCAACATTAAGTCTATAACAGTGTTAGGTCCATATCAATGTTAGGTCCATATCAATGTTAAGTCTATAACAGTGTTAGGTCCATATCAATGTTAGGTCCATATCAATGTTAAGTCTATAACAGTGTTAGGTCCATATCAATGTTAAGTCTATAACAGTGTTAGGTCCATCATCACAATGTTTATGTCTATAACAGTGTTAGGTCCCATATCAATGTTAAGTCTTATAACAGTGTTAGGTCCATATCAATGTTAGGTCCATATCAATGTTAAGTCTATAACAGTGTTAGGTCCATATCAATGTTAAGTCTATAACAGTGTTAGGTCCATATCAATGTTAAGTCTATAACAGTGTTAGGTCCATATCAATGTTAAGTCTATAACAGTGTTAGGTCCATATCAATGTTAGGTCCATATCAACGTTAAGTCTATAACAGTGTTAGGTCCATATCAATGTTAGGTCCATATCAACATTAAGTCTACAAACAGTGTTAGGTCCATATCAATGTTAAGTCCATATCAACGTTAAGTCTATAACAGTGTTAGGTCCATATCAATGTTAGGTCCATATCAATGTTAAGTCTATAACAGTGTTAGGTCCATATCAATGTTAAGTCTATAACAGTGTTAGGTCCATATCAATGTTAAGTCTATAACAGTGTTAGGTCCATATCAATGTTAAGTCTATAACAGTGTTAGGTCCATATCAATGTTAAGTCTATAACAGTGTTTAGGTCCATATCAATGTTAAGTCTATAACAGTGTTAGGTCCATATCAACGTTAAGTCTATAACAGTGTTAGGTCCATATCAATGTTAGGTCCATATCAACGTTAAGTCTATAACAGTGTTAGGTCCATATCAACGTTAAGTCTATAACAGTGTTAGGTCCATATCAATGTTAAGTCTATAACAGTGTTAGGTCCATATCAACGTTAAGTCTATAACAGTGTTAGGTCCATATCAATGTTAAGTCCATATCAACGTTAAGTCTATAACAGTGTTAGGTCCATATCAATGTTAGGTCCATATCAATGTTAAGTCTATAACAGTGTTAGGTCCATATCAATGTTAAGTCCATATCAATATACAAGTCCGTATCAATGTTAATGCTAGTGACATTTTCGAACACATATCTTACAACAAGGCAAGGGGACAAAAAGGTTCTTCAAGTTCAACTTCATTAGAACAAATATAATCAAAGTACTGAAAGTATTGATACGAGTTG
>BROG01001549.1:0-7500 GCA_030159075.1 Atrina japonica | reverse complement strand
TTATATTTTGAGTCTGACTCCAGAGAAGACTGCAGTGATGTATATATTCATATAAATACCAGCATTATAAAGATCTTATCCATGTACAGGTTTAGTGTTTACTGTAAGACATACAATGTAGGTAAATGATACAAACAAGGGTCAAAATATGTATCGTAATATGATATACCATAATGATACAAACAAGGGTCAAAATATGTACCCTAATATGATATACCTTAACTCATTCACCAGTAAAGACACATTTGAATTGGTCTCAATCATTGATGTACAGCAGAGTCCATATTACTTTTCAGGGATTGATGAATTAACCAAATATATAGAAGTTACTATTTTGATCCAATAACATTGCCTCTACATATGTATCTAGATCTATACATCCTATCTGAATGTACAGGCCAAGCAATTTTCTAAAGAAAAAATAGACAGTTGCTTTTGACATACATGTACAGATACAAGACTAAATTGACTCGAAAGAAATACTGTTATCAAATAATTATCCATATCAGAATGATATTTGAATGTTATGTACAAAAACACAAATCATCTCTCTCTCTCTCTCTCTCTCTCTCTCTCTCTCTCTATATATATATATATATATATATATATATATATAGAGAGAGAGAGAGAGAGAGAGAGAGAGAGAGAGAAAGAGAGAGTAAAACCTGCTTTAGCAACCACCTGTGTATAAAGACCACCTGTTCACAAAGACCATTTTTTGCTGTCCCCAATAGTATCATTTGCATACAAATCAACCTCTTTATAAAGACCACCTCCTTATAAAGACTGGTTTTCTTATGTTCCTAAGGAGGTCGTTATATACAAGTATCACTATAAGGGCTAATGGCTATAATAAATCTACATGTACATGTATAACAGGTTTAACCCTTAATAACAGTTTTATATCTTATTCCCACTTAACTTTTAAGAAATATTATCATTACAAAGTCTTACTCCATCTATGAATACAACTGTAGCCCCACAGTTTTCTGTAATTTCAAATGAATAATTTTTTTTATTTTGAGTAAGCATGATGTGACATACATTTTTTTATTGAGACATGTGAAAGATATATGTATTTGATGTTACGGAGAAGTGCATATCACACATAGAATCTAAACAACAACAAAATTATCCATATTTTTGGAAAATTATCCAGTTTAATGATTACAACATTTCTTCATGTAAGAATGTTTTGTAATGTCGTCAGAAAAAAAATTCCAGATTGAAAAAAAAAACAAATATTGAAATAAATATCAGAATCATCTCAATTACTTGTACATGTAAAAAACATAAAAAAAAAAAACTAAGAATGTTTTTCATAAAGTAAATAAGGCCAAGCTTGAAAATATGTTTGTTTGCTCACAATTTTTGACTGGGTACATGTACATGTAGATTGGCAAAATATTATATCTTACTCATGAAATTTGATTTACCGTATTTGACCCATTAAGCGCCCAAGGTACTACAAAAATCAGGAAACATAGGTGGGTACTTACGGTAATGGGACCAATTAATAGTCAAGTTGACATAAAACAGCTAATTTTTTTATAAGGCACAGTGGTAAAGTTGTTGTAGTTATTACCGTGGACACCTATCAACATTTTTCTGTTGCGAGGGGGGGGTATCGGGGGGGGGGGTGTGTCTACAGATAAACTATTACTTACGGTTTTTCAGGTCCACATCTCCTTGACACCCAGCTAGAAAAGATTCTTTATCATATGTAAAGTGGGGAGGAATGCTTATAGGGATATGGGAGGTTAATGGGTCGATATATTGTCAAATCTTCTGTATAAATGTCAGACCATTTTCCTTTGACATTTATCTAAAGCATGACATGAAATTGCTAATCTGTAAAAAAAAAAACAAGAGGCCCAAAAGGGCATCAATCGATCTACTGAGAACCATCTACAAATGTGGAAAGAAGACCAAGAAGAATAATTATGTACATGTAGGCTGATCTGGCAAAGAAACATAAACATTGCTGTTTTAAAAAATTCATCAAAAATTCTAGAAATTAAATATTGGCAAAATTCTGGCACAAAATCATTTCTTTAACTATATTATAAAGTAAAACACTGTAATGCATCATAGTGAATGCAAGGGGAGATAATTGAGAAAATCATGCAAAAATTAATGAAAATGATAAAAGTCTGAAAAGACCTCAAAACACATCAAAAATCAATATTCCGATTTCTATGAAAGATACATACTTGAATCATGCATCCATGTAGATCACTCAGAAACAATCCGTTTTTTCAATTTATGTAGTGTTTCTGGAGAAGAAGATTTTTAAAGAAGGTACCTTTTGGGACCTATTCTGCCCCCCCTTGGGCCAATCTGGCTGAAAACTACAAATCCAGTAAAGGACCTTGAGCACTTGCTTCCTGCAAAGTTTCGTCAAAATTCCTTTTGTAGTTTTGAAACAAAAACTGATAGTGTGAAAAATGCTCTCTTCCCATATTTTTTTTGCAGTCTTAAAAAATTCATATAAATTCTAGAAAATTTCTGCAAAATTCTTGCATAAAAACATTTCTTCAACTTATTACAAGTAAAACACATTAAATGAATGCATCAAAGTGAATGCAAAGGGAGATAATTGAGGAAATAATGCAAAAAGTAATGAAAATGACAAGTCTGAAAAGAACTCAAAAACGTGTAAAAAAATTAATATTCCGATTTCTATGAAAAATAGATACTTGAATCATACATCCATGTAGATCAATCAGAATCAATCTGTTTTTCAATTCATGCAGAAGTTCTGGAGAAGAAGATTTTTAAATAGGGGTACATGTACCTTTTGGGACCTATTCTGCCCCACCCTGGATCTATCCCTAAGTCAATCTGGCTGAAAACAACAAATTTGGTAAATGACCTTGAGCACTTGCTTCCTGTCAAGTTTTTTTCAAAGTCACTTCGCTGGTTTCAGAGAAGAAGTCAAAAATGTTACGGATGGACGCCGGACGATGGACAGGGAGTGATCACAATACATGTAGCTCCCTTGAGCCTTCGGCTCAGGTGAGCTAAAAAAAAAATGAACACACATATGGACTAAATGTCTAAGACATACATAAAATACAGACTGCCACACACTATTGGAAAAAATTCAAAAATTTTATTTTCTTATACAATTTTGGGGTCGGTCGACTTTTTTTTTTCGGGTCAGTCAAGGGCATACAAAGTAATTTTTTTTATTTCAGGCCTTAGTTTATGTTTTTGACTTGTTTTTCTTTTTTATTTTATAATTAACATAACTGCTTTAGTCACTTTAGTGTATATTTCTGATTTAATCGATACATACCGTATTCGGCCGTGTATAATCCGCACTCTTTTCACTCTAAAATTTGTCTCAGGCATGGGGGTGCGGATAATACAGTACTACAGAATCTTAGGACATTTTTTCCGCAGGAACTACTGCATGAGATTCGATTGGGTGGTAAGCCTGACAAAGTTTTTTCGTAATAACGATGTACGAGTCAATGTATATCATCATTTAGTCTACAGTGACGGTGAATAAATCAATAAATGAATCTTGTTGTCTTTTATTTTTGTGTGTTTCAGTTTACAAATAGGCTAGACTACACAGGCACTTGTGTAATGCAATCCCTTGATTGAGGTGTGTTGTGATCGGTGGATTGCATAACGCAAGTGCCTGTGCAAGGCTAGCCTAGTTGCGATGTTTGGCGAGGGGAAACAGAATAGTACAGTACCCTGTTGCTTATCTTCATCATGAAGTTTTGTTATTATTGAAAAATAAAACAATCTCAACAAGAATTCTAAATAATTATTTCACGCTGGTGAACGACGAAGCGAACAGCCATGTTGTAACTGTAAATGAGGGGGCTAAATGGAAGAGCAAATATGTAGTATCTTGTAGTTTCGTATTTTATGTAGTTTTGCGTTGTTTGTTTTGAGACGATGACTATACCATTAATAAATAAAACAATGTTTTCTGGGTCTGTTTGTTTTGTTCTGTGGAGGAATGTTATTTTACACATTTCGTACAAAAGGTATTATACCAGTAACTCTCTTACTAACCGTACATCTACAGTGTAGTACTAAGTTATGGAACATGCTAATTATACAGGTAAGTCGATGAGTTAAATTTTAAATTGAAAATATGATAAAAGGTGTAAAATAACACAATGCCACACCAAGGTAATTAATGTTTGTAGTATATGTCTCCATTCATAATCAATGATGCGTATAACAGACAACAGTATACTTGGATCTGTATATATATCCCCTTTGTTTCAATAATTACGCTATACACGCGTATTCTGGATATATAGATCACTTGTGTACCAAGTGCTCTCCGCTAATTAAAATTGTTACAAACTTTTATGTCGCCGATTTCCGCAAATATAATATCTATTTCAAATGTTGTTCTAATACATAACTATTAATTAAATATATAGGCTACCACGTCAGCAAAAGCAAATGATTGCGCTGTAATTAAACGGAATGTAATTTTACAAAGGACTTCGACTGATGTTTGATATTTCTTTTGTTATTTATTTCAAATCATTAATTTGCTTTATCATATCCCTTATTCTAATATCTCGAATATATATATTCTATAATAAAATATTTATCTATTTCTTCCAAATACCGATCTGCGAATTTTGAAAATATTTCCGATCGTCATACTGCACTTAATACACAATAATAATCAATCTCGCCGACGATTTTCGGCCATACGGCCGTGGAAAATAGGTCAACGCGGATTATACGCACGAAGTCCTTTTTTCTCCGAGTTCTGATGCTGAAATGGGGGGTGCGGATAATACGTAAATGCGGATTATACACGGCCGAATACGGTATATAGCAACCCTGCGTAAGGATTTTCTAAATACTTTTGCAATGACTTGATCCAGGATCTGTGAAACATATAAAAAATAAAGAAATGATATAATAATATAGTTTATGACAATGTTATCCACAGGAATTATAAATTGTTAGGCCTTTAATAGATTTACTATGGATTACATGTACATATCAAAGACCAGTACATGAAATTCGATATAACGGCATATTTTATATAACAGCAATTTTACTGGATCCCAACCTGGCAAAACGTGTTTACATGTCAATTTTTTTTTTGTATGTACATGTATCAACAGGAATTAAAGAAAAAGTTTAGACATATATTAATTTCTGCTCCCCTTTGGTAAATGAATAAGCACTCTACAGTAGATTCTAGAATAGAAAAAGTCAATACATGTATTAACAATGCAATAAATTTTGTAAATTTTGGGGGTAGAAAATCAGGAAAATGTGGCCAGTTTTGCAATATTCTACAAATGGGAATGCGTTCTATTACTGGACTTAAAAAGGCTCCTGATCATGGTTTAAAAGACCTTGTTTATATTTGTACATGTATTACATTTGTATAGCGTCGTTTTATACACCACAGGTCAAATATAAGAATGACCTCACATCTGGTTCTAGATTGCATGTCCAAAATTAACATCCATCTTGTACTTTCGCACTCTGTGTGTGTTCTTCTTCCAATGCATGTCAGTACATATGAAATGGTATCACACATTCGGAATTTCCGTATCATAGACTGTTAACTCCTCAACCCCTGAAAAACATTGGACTCTTCTGTAAATCAATGACTTAGACCAGTCCAAATGTTTTAGGGGTGAACAAGTTAATAAGCAGGGGTTTTCGACCCTCATTTAGGGATGGGGCCTGGGCCTTTAAAATTGGGAAATTTAGCAAATCTCTTATTGAAATTGCCAAATGTCAAAATACACAAAACTATTTCAAATGAGAAGAATCTCATCAAATTCTGTTCAAATTCATTGTCATTTGACTTCAGTTGGGAAATTTCGACTGCAAATTGTGATAAAATGCATTGTTTTTTAACTGGGAAATTGGCGTTATTTTGGCCCCTAAGAAAATTGGTTAACATCAATCATAAATAATCAATTAATCCCTGGTAAGGTATTTTATTGTATGTTTTCAAAATTAAATGATAAAAGTCAACCAAGCAAAAATACCAAACAAAAATACCAAGCAAGTGGCCCTTGGCCATATTTGGATCCCAATTCAGGACTCATTCCCAATGCAAAAAATGACTTATATAAAATTATTTTCCCAAAAATATATCCAAAGGTTTCCAATTAAGAGTTTTAAAATAATGTACAATGAAATCTGCTATAGCGGCCACCTCTATATAAGGATTACCTGTTTATGGAAGGCCAGTTTTTTAAGTGCCTTGACTGCATACTTCAACTAAATTGAATCTGTGTATAAGGGTCACCTGCACATAAAGGTCAATATTTTCTTGTCCCTTGGGTGGCCCCTATAAACACATGTACAGGTTTCACTGTATATGTTTTTTCAAGCAAAGGTCCCAAATCAAATTTTTCTGTTCTGGTAAAAATGTTGTATATTTTGAATATTTTCCCAATGTTTTGGACCCTGGACTCAAAATTTTGCACCAATGTTTGGAAGTGGGGTTTTTCTCAATACTGTGATATATGTCATGTGATTATCTTATCATGACCTACATTATACATATACATATGTACTGTATGTGATATATTTCACTCTAAGATTTAGGTCAAGACATATCCCTCATGTATTAATCAATGTGGTAGATCTACATAAAGTAACCTGTTTGCAAGACTCACTTCAAAAAAAGAAACAATCTTATATTTTTCAATTAACTTACATGTATATTATAACAGTTAATAACAATTTTAAAAGCTGAAAAATGTTGTCATGTAATTGAAAAGTGATCTCTCGGCATTATCCATTCAACTGAAAGTGCAAATCAGGTACAAGGCAGGGGATGGTCATTATCAAGGCAGACATGTTGTTAATTGTAAAGGGAACAGGCAACAGTATCAGGTAACTTTGGCACAATGTAACTCTGGCATTTGTAAGCAGGTAATGAGGTATTTTCAGCGCTTTCAAAACAAAACATTAAAAACATGTATTTTAGAAATTTAAAAAATTCATCATGCGATTGTACCTGCAATTGATTCATCTTACATACATGTACATTTGTAATCAATACCAGGTGCTGATATTACCTGTTCATGTGCCGAAAATACCCGATACCGAAAAGTTACGGACCAAATTGACTTATTGAGTTACCTGTACAAATGCCAAGGTTACTTACGGAAGTGCCGAAATTACTCGGTGTCGATTTCACTTGATGCTGAAATTACTAGAACTTCATTCAACTCCTGAACTAGTTAGAGTTTGAGACTAAGGATTCCTTTCCTTATAATTTGACGATTTCATCATCGGTAGGAGGTACAAGTACAAATAATGACAGTGGCTGCAGAGTTCACATTACCAGGTGCCAATTTAGCAAAATGCTAAAAATATTATAAACTGCCTCAAAAATATATTGTTTCTGGCTAAATTTTTTCCTCAAATAAAATCGTAGGTAATTTTGTGACAACATGGGGAAAATCAGTCGTGAGGCAATATTTTAGTAAAATACAGGCGGAGACTGATCTCTCCCCTGCCATTTAC
>BROG01001548.1:0-44206 GCA_030159075.1 Atrina japonica | reverse complement strand
TCTTCTTTAAACTGCTGATACCAGCAATGTGGACATTGATTTTATTTAGTCAAATGGGCAATAATTTCAATTAATTTCTTTACTTACGAACGGCCATTGTTTGTCATGAACAAGTATACAGGCAGGTAGCCATCTCCTAAAACAACAGTGTGGAAACAGGTGTAAAAAAAAACTAGTGAAGCAAATTGCATGGAGTTCTTACATTGGTAACATAAGGTTTACCTGTAGTCTTTGTTTCAAAAGGTCGACTATAATATGCCATGGTACATTGACCCGAGTTCCCCTCTGTCAATTAATCTGTACTTATGGTATTTGCCGAGTTTGATATGTGCTAAGAATGATAAAGCCGAGACTGCGATGGGAAGAGTTTAAAAAGGGCCGAGATCACCCGCTATACCCGGCACGTGGGCAATGTCAGAGACGAATGTTTTGAAAGGATGGAGAAGACCAACTTTGGCTGAGATAGGTATGAAATGATAATGTACAAAAACGAATGGAAAGATTAATAAGTATAGAATATATATTAATTGCAAAACTCACGTGCTTCTCGGAAATTTTAATAAAATTCACCGTAAATTAATTTGCAATGGTCAAAGCGATGACAGATGCTAACAGACAGATATAACGGGTTACGTTGAAAGAGATAAGAGCTGTCGTAGGTGAAAAACATTACATGCCCATTTTATGTGATATTCTATCTCATATATAATTGCAAAGAGCCGGTCTGGTGGTTAGAATAACAAATGCTTGTGTAAAATTGCAACAATCTTGCCAAACGTAATCCGTAATATCAGTTATTTTTTGTGCGCCATACTTTGAGCATTGCAAATTAACTTTCGGTCATTTTTACGAAGATTATCGAGTGACCAATAAGCACGTGCTATTTGCAGTTAATATACATTCTATTCTTATTACCATTTGCGTTTATCTTAGTACATCATCATTTCATACCTGAATCAGACAAAGTTTGTCTTTTTCGTCGTTTCAAAACATTCGTCTCTGAAATTGTCCACGTGCCGGGTATATCGGGTGATCTCGACCCATCACATTCTCGGCTTGATCATTCTTGACACATATGATCATGGATTGCCCAACTCCGCCGGACATTTCGGCACGATTGTAAAACCTGAGATACGCATACTTTTCACAGTTATATTGTTTTCATTTTGTCAATGTCAGCATTCAGGGTAAAGATCGGAAAAATTTCTTTTAGTGACCTAATATATTTATTCATATATTCATCCGATTTTCTTCTGGTATTTAAAATAACATTGAAAAGCATATATTTTACACAATACATGCACTTTCCAATAAATATCATGTCCTGTATTTTCAGAATAAATATAAAACACATAAAAGTTGGCCGACTTTACCATAGCCCGAGCGCGTAAAGGACCAAGATCCCTTGACCAAATTACGAAGTACATTTGATATGTCGAAAGAGTTTATCTGAAAGGTCACCGCATACGGAAATACGTCTGGATTTTTAAGATACGGGAAAACTTAAATTCTAATAAAACAAATAACTTTAAAAAAGATCTTTTACAACGTTGTACGTGTTTGATAATGTATTTGAACACACATTTTATCATATTCTCGACTATATGTCAGGGGACAAAAATAATCATTGTGACAGCTTATATCGCTTTAACGCGATTGTTGCAATTATATGCATGTATCTGTTATTCCAAATATTATATAAAATATGCATGTATAATTTTGCGTGAACGGCAACTCAATTTTGAGACGAAAGAGCCGTAAGTAAACAAAACGCTATTGTGAGGGGGCAGTTCGGATAATTGTTAACCAACTGCTTTTGACAACTCTCAGATATAAAAAAAAATTAACATGAAAAATCAATAACAACAACTAACTACCTAACTAACCAACCAATCATGATCGAAACTAATTGTTCTTTACACGAATACCACAATTTGTAATGAGTTATTTTAGTTCATAGCTTCTTTAGGTACTGAATATCCAGGTCCAGATAAAAACAATAACAAGAAGAACAAAAACAATAAAACAACACAATTTGGTTCTTTATATGAGTTTCAGGGTAAGAGGACCATCACTATTTTGGTATTCAAAGTACAAATTGGCCCATCACTTTTACTAATATATTGTTATATAAAGGATACCAGGAATTATTGTGTTTAATGCCAACATTTCGCAAATTATGCGGTCGGTATAATTACCTTGTTGTCTATATTGGCCTATTATGGATTTAAAGACTTACAAAAATACTTAGGAAAATAGTTTCGTTAGAATCGATTTATATTCTCTCAGTCGAAATAATTGAGTTTTTATTTTGTATTATATTTCATTTATTCTTACTCATTCATTATTATACTTACTTACATGGAAATTGTATAAACTTAGCTGACATTCTTAAGAGGGGATTCCATATGCATTAACATTTCCGTATCGACCATAAAACTTCCTTAGTGACGATTACAATCGGTTAACAACGCATTCCTTTATGAGTAGTTTATTGGCGAGTCGTTTTGATCTCAGAATAAAACATTTATAAGAAGAGCATGGCATAACGTATAAGTTGTGAAATGAAAACGCATCAGGCAGGAAAAGACGGGATATTACTACTCAGGAAAGAAAAGTTCGTTGCATAGAAATTAAAATTGTAACGTTTAAAAGAATAATTTGAATTATATTCAAGGAAAGTCCTACTTCAGATTAATGATAAAATAATAGCAAACACAACTAACAGCTGTTGTGAAATCGACACAATTTTTGTAATAACTATCATCAGGTGCGTCTTACGTCCGAAACGTTTAAATACTGATCATGAAGATACATTTTGTATATTTTCCGTTTACTGAATCAGTCATAAACGTTTGTGGTAGTAGGTGAGAAATAAATAAATATTTCAGGTATAAATATTTCACTTGGTTTACCGTCACTGTTCCAAGGATGCTTAAAATGGCCGCCGCAACGATCACAGCCACAGAGGTTGAATTAATCAATTGCAAGTGAAAACGACAAACCTGGGTTTCTCAATCAATTTCCACAAAACATATAAAAATTTAGAATTTTAGCATGTCTATATCTATGTTTGGTTATTGCATATCAATCTATGTAGTAAAAACGGAAATAAAACTGTAGTTTTTCTTTATAAAAGCACAGCTAATGCCCCTTTAAATGTGTCATGTTTTATTTGATTAACTCAACCGATGAAGTCTCACTTGAACATTATAATTTGGTATTATGTTTATAATATTATTAACACACAACTGAAGAGGAATTCATTGGGTGTAAGTCAAATGCTACAATATTAGGGGGTATGCTCGTCGTCAAGGGTCGGAGTATACATTCCAGTAAATTTAAATTTTACAAGCCAAGGGAGGACAACATTTAATTTGGGTCTGGTTTATCTCATACAAACTGACAGACTTATTATTCCACAATATAATGAGTTTGGTTTCATTGAATTTCGTTCTGGGTTTCAATCATTTTCTGAACATCCTTATCAAAATCTGACCGGGCAGAGATTTGATCCAAATACGTTGATAAAAGGGAAATAGAATCCAATATATATCGAAATATTTTTGTTAAAACTAATGCATTCCACTGAAGGTAAAAGTATCCAATAAAATGAACAGTAATAGTATTATCAATTCAGCAAATGGATCTGATATTTACCTGTCACCCAAACGGCATTCATCATGACAATAAATGCACACTGACAAGCGTTCATTCGTTATATTTACATATCATAGTTCTAAAATAAAAAAAAATAAAAAAACAAAAAAACAAAAACAGTAAATAATGGAATCAATTTTCTCGCCTTGTACGTGATCAGTCTCATAATGATGGAACAGCGAAGTAGAAGGTATATAACAGTAAGTTATAGAGTTTTGTTTAATGGAATATTTTGTTATGACGTCATTATATGAATGAAGTCACATTATTTTGTCATTTAAAATTAAACTATGATGTTTTCACCTAGTTGAACTTTTTGCCGACCTCGAGAGGTTTCAATGGAACATTTGCGACGAAATGTAGCATGTTAACAGGGGACGTTTACTCCTTCAAGGCACCTGGTCCCATCCAATTTAGGATTCGCAATTGTTCAACATGTTGAGACCGTTATTGCACCCAATATTTTGTGATTTAATTAACTTTGAGTTCTGTTTATCTATTGTTACTTCTTTATTTTACTAGATCTACTCTGCCTATCGAAAGAGTAAATAAATCTACTGCAAATTGGACCGAAAATTATAGACGGAAGTCATTCTGAAAATATTAAAATTAGTTCCGAAATTTGTAAGACCAGACCAAAGATTATATGACAATATACGTATGATTTACTTAATTTATTCCATACAAAGGCTTCCATATACTTTTATAGTTTAGTCATGAAAATAGATTCAAAATGCAATCGGAGGTCGGCGGAATATAACAACTGGTATTATTAAGCAAAACTTGGATCTATATTTATCAGAAACTGTATTTAAATACTTTTGTTTATAGCTGAGATTCGTGAGTATATAAATTTCATATCATTAGATAACAATGTTATACGACCCCTTTAAACTGAATACACAACCCGGTATAATGTCCATACGAAATCATATGATATGTAACGACTGTTGACGTAAAGATATATATAAAGTGTAAGCGTTATGGGGTTCTTGCTGTGTGATGAAACCGGAGTTCCCGGATAAAACCCACGTGTCCAACCTGGCGACCGCCATACCATCTCTCTTACTTTACTGTCGCATTGGTGAGAAAGCGAGTGCGAAAACCACTGCGCTAACCGGACACTTTAAGTGCTGTGTTCAAATACATTATCAAAATCGTTATTTGTTTTAAAAGAATTTAAGTTTTCCCATACCTTAAAAATTCCAGCTGTATTTCCGTATGCAATTACCTTTCAGGTCAACTCTTTCCTTATATCAAATGTACTTCGTAATTCGGTCAGATGATCTCGGTCCTTTACGCGCTCGGAATGTGTTAAAGTCGGCCGATTTTTATGTGTTTTATATTTATTTTTAAAATACAGGACGATCTTTTTATTTGAAAGTGCATGTATTATGTAAAATATATGCTTTACAACGCTATTTTAAATACCTAAAGAAAATCGGATGAATATATGAATAAATATGTATCAGATATTTAAAATAAATCTTATATTTAATGTTAATCTGAATGCTGACGTTAACAAAATCAGAACAATATAACTCTGAAAATTATGGGTACCTCGTGTTTAACAATCGGACCGCCTTGTCCGTAGGCGTTGGGCAGTACCTGATCATATGTGTCAAGAATGAAAAAGCCGAGAATGCGATGGGACGAGTTAAAAATGGGTCGAGATCTCCCGATATACCCGGCACGTGGACACTTTCAGAAACGAATGTTTTGAGACCAACTTTGCCTGAATTAGGTATAAAATGATGATTAACGAAGTAAAATTGGAGAAGTACCAATCAATAATAAAAAAACTCAGGTCCATATAACACGATGAATTAGATGTGCAAATGGTCTCAAAATGAAAAACAATTACGACCAGGTGTCCGGAAGGAGTCAGCGTCTAATGCTGGCATGCCACACCCGTCGCAAATGTTCCATGGAAACTTTTCTAGTTCGATGAATGGGTCAAATTTGGTGAAAAGGTCAAATTTGGTGATGAGGTCAAGTTCGGTGAAAAGCATGATTTGTGAAACGGAGTCACTGTCTGTTGCCGTGATCCAGAATACTATCTAATATCTCTGAGAGGGGGACTTCATAATGTTTAACAATATTTCCGAATTGACCATAAAACTTATTAAACGACGACATCAAGCATTTAACAACGTAACCTTGTGTAAGTAGTTTATTGGCTAGTCGTTTAGCTCTCAGAATAAAACATTCATAAGAAGAGCATGCCCTGGCATAACGTATAAGTTGTGAAATGAAAACGCCATAGGCAGGAGAAGATGGAATATTACTTCTTAGAAACGGAAAGTTTGTGATATGGAAATTGAAATAGACAGTTTCGCTATCTTATGTATCTTACCTAGCGTGAAGAAGACAGTTTCGCTACCCTATGTAACTTAGCTGGCTTGAAGTAGACAGTTTCGCTATCCTACGTATATACCTTGCGTGAAGTAGACAATTTCGCTAATTGTTCCATCTCCATCTTGACTTTATCCTAAAACTCGTAATTGATACAGGGTATTCTTTTGTATTCCGTATATGACAACGTCATCTACTTTGTCTACTACCAGTTGTTTAGTTGAACGAATATTTTCTCCATCCACCGAGTACTACAACTGTTGAGTTTAATTATTCTCTAATTAATTAATTATTAGAAAAGTTTGGAATTTAAATGGGGTTGTCAGTGCCAAGTATTACTTTAATAACGTACTTTTTTATTTAAGGCCCGACTGATACGGAAACTTTCAGCGTTAGTGTATGACATGTGTCAAATCTGTGGTTCTTTCTGACTTGTAGATAATGCAACATAGTTTTCACAGGACAAAGATAATCATTCAAAAAAAAAAAAAAAAAAAAAAAAAAAAAATTCTACACCCAGTGTAATTGGATCAGTTGTTAATCTTCTTAACTTGATTGTGTAGAAAGAATTTTCACAATTAAGATTTAAGTCTTGTATAGTTAGAACATTAGTAGAATTTTATCACAAAATTCTCCACTTCTCATATCCCCCCCCAAGCCATTGTGCAAGTGCAAGTCAACATTAGATCAGTAAATGCATAAAACACGTCTGTATTTAAAAGGGCACATGTTTGTGTCAGTGTATCAATATCTATGGGAAATCTAGGTTGGTTGACATTAACCACAGACTTTTTAATACCTCTCATGATGAAATGTAATCTTCATGTATTCTCAAGAGGATTCCCTCTCGTATATTTCAAATAATAAAATCTTATGCCTGCTAAGTATATATCAAAAGAAGCAAAAACGAGGTCTAATGAATGTTTGCAATATATTGTAAAATATATCAAAATATCTTCATTTTAGTTTGGTAGATCATCTTCTGGAATAATTACATTACACATAAGAAGAAAAGTAAACAAACAATTTAAAGTTTTGATAGGAGCTCCTCCTACTGATATACCCAATAAATTTAAAAGATCCTTTAGAAAGGAGGGTGGAAATATTCTCTGCTGAAGCGTTAGTGTGTGGAATCGATCCATCTGCCAACAAGATAAAATATAGAATCGGTCCATCTGCAAACGAAATAAAGCATGGAATCGGTCCATCTGCAAACGAGATAAAGTATAGAATCGGTCTATCTGCCAACAAGATAAAATATAGAATCGGTCGATCTGCAAACAGGATAAAGCATGGAATCGGTCCATCTGCCAACATGATAAAGCATGGAATCGGTCCATCTGCCAAAAAGATAAAGTATAGAATCGGTCCATCTGCCAACAAGATAAAGCATGGAATCGGTCCATCTGCCAACAAGATAAAGCATGGAATCGGTCCATCTGCCAAAAAGATAAAGTATAGAATCGGTCCATCTGCCAATAAGATAAAGCATGTAATCGGTCCATCTGCAAACAAGATAAAGCATGGAATAGGTCCATTTGCAAACGATATAAAGTATAGAATCGGTCCATCTGCCAACAAGATAAAGTATAGAATCGGTCCATCTGCCAACAAGATAAAGTATAGAATCGGTCCATCTGCCAAAAAGATAAAGAATAGAATCGGTCCATCTGCCAACAAGATAAAGTATGGAATCCGAACACAACAAAGTTGTTAACTGCTGCACACCATGTTAACTTTGTAACGAATTCCATAATCAGTGGTGATTTTGATCGCCCTTTATTAATAATGTCAACTGTTGCAATATTATCACAATGAAACAGCACACGTAAGCTGGACTACTGATGTCCCCACAAAAATACTGACATTACAATGGGGAAAAGTTCAAACAACACCATAGATACTTTTCTGACTCCTTTATTTTTTATCTTCTCAAAGGTTCCTTGAAATCATTTTATCTTTGCAGTTACCCGCTAAGTGAGAGTTTGTAGAGTCTGTAAATAGCTCAATATCGGTTGCATGAGTAGGATCCTCATCTACAAAGAATGATTAACGATACCATTGTTGTATAAATTTGCTCCATATTTGAAAGTGTAAGTCTACATTCTCTGTTTACTTTCACATGGTGGTGGAGTTCTTTCACTGTGAATGATAAAGTTACAAGATAAAACATAAAAGAATGTCCTGGTAATATCTTTACTGGCAGAAAATGAAGTGCCCTAAAACACTCCTCTTGATACCCTTGGGAAACCATTACCCTGAAAGAAAATTTGGGACCCGAGTTGACACAATCGGGTTGTTACTGAAACTAGTATCAATTACAAAGATGGAGAGGCTCAAGAAAGCCCAGGTTGACACCACCAGGCAATTAATTGGACACCCGGGTTGACACCAGCGGGTTAATGATACCTGTTGATTTTAAAAGGAAAATATCCGAATTGACACCGTCGGCTAGTTTATTACGAGTTACCCTGGTTAGACACAATCGGGGTAAAATTTATAGCAGTAATATTTTTGTCTGAATTTGGGGCAAAATGCTCCCCGGTTGACACCCTTTGGGAAATATTACCTTGAAAGAAATTTTGGGACGTGGGTTGACACAATCAGGTTGTTACTGAAACTAATATCAAATACAACAATGAAGAGACCGGGGTTGACAATGTCGGTTCTGATAAGATTATCAGTTGGGGATACCCGGGTTGACACCATCGGGTGGCCGGAAGATATGGATTAAAAGTTTATCCCCCGCATACATGTACTTTTGGGACGTGGTAGCTTCGTTTTCCTTTGGAATGAGGACGCAATTGCAATGTTATTACATATTTCTCGTTGTCCTTTACTAAAGAACAGAAAGTGGATGCATGTATTGTACTATCGAGATTCGTTGACCTTTAATGAAGGACAAAAATGGGTGTATTAATAAAAAAAAATATATTAGAATCGAACGGGAAATACTTTTCTTTCAAAACACAGGGCTTTACAAAAACCGGGTTATAATGGTAATACAGTAAGTCCGCTGGGAAATCAAAATCATTTCATATAAATCAGGATTTCATTGTAACAGAGTTCATATAAATGGGTTTGACGTATATGTAAACTGCAGTAGGGGCTGATTACTTTTCTCTGTCATTAATTCACACCTGTTGATGTCCAGACATTCCTCTTTGAACAGTGTATATTGTTTATTGGTATATGGACGTATTTCTGTTTAATTCTTAGGTATATCTGACAGTACAGTGTTCCAATCACTACTGTTCCGTTAGTCTACTAGTGATTGAAAAACGTGGCAGATATTACATTTGAATTTGTTAGATCAACTGGTGTGGTACTGGGTGGAAGGAGAAAATATTCGTTCAGCTAAATAACTGGTAGTAGACAAAGTAGATGACGTTGTCATATACGGAATACAAAAGAGTAACCTGTATCAATTACGAGTTCTAGAATAAAGTCAAGGTGGAGATGGAACACTTAGCGAAAGTCTACTTCACGCCCCGGTAACATACGTAGGATTGCGAAACTTCACGCCAGGTACGATACTTAATATAACGAAATTATCTTCACGCTAGGTAAGATACATATGATAGCGATATTGTCTTCATGGTAGGGAAGATACACAAGATAGCGAAACTGCCTACTTCACGCCTGGTAAGATACTGAGGTGTAGATTTTGAAATTTTGAAAACAACCATAAGAAGTGTGTTTAAAAGAAACAAGAAAATATATGAAAAATGCAATAAATAAACTGATTACAATTTTACATCTTTGTTTACAGATTTTTTCTTGCTTAAAAACTAATTATTTGACTATGCTACACTCAAGTCCACAAGTATTGTTAATTTTCATTGGTGGATTAGTAGCGTATGATAAAACATTATCCAGTGTACGTGCTTCAGCAACAACCAAGAGTTATTCGCCCCTACTTCATGTTTGTGTGTCCCTGATTTCTTCAGCAATGGCATATTACCACTGATAGATTCCATTATTTCCTACATTCTATTTGTGATGAATAATGAAACGTCCAATTTACAATTTACATTGTACAATTTATAATTATCTTTTCTTTTCTGACACAAATATTTCGGATTATTTTAAATCCGCTTTTAAAAAAGGGTCGTTGATTTGCATCCACTTATGTTGAAAATAAAGTTTTTCACTGAGGCTTTCACATTTACAGAGAGAGAGAGAGAGAGAGAGAGAGAGAGAGAGAGAGAGAGAGAGAGAGAGAGAGCGTTTGAGACAAATTGTGTGTAAGAGGGAAGTAAGAGAGAGAAATAGAGAGTATGATTTATCATGTTAAAAATAATGACAGCATATTCAAATTTCCGTCCTGGTTACACATCAAAATCAAAGAGTTGATACCGATGCAACAGCACCCCCCCTACAAACACACACATACACACACACACACACACACAGACACACACGCACACACACATACACACACACATTATATATATAATATATATATATATATATATATATGAACACACACAAATAAACACATACACATAAGCACTCACCAACAAACAGATATACACACATAAATACCCATACACAAACACCTACATATAAACACCACCACACACACTAACCCATATACACGCACACACGCACACACACACAATATATGTATGTATGTATGTATGGACTATTGTATTATCTGTCATGTAGTAACCGTAAGCCGTTGCTATCCATCCTAGCAACATGGACTAAATGTCCTTGCAGTGGAAAATTACGTCGAATACATTAAAATATAAGGTTTGAATTGAATTTCTTTTTTGCATTTATGGCTTTATATCGGAAATTGGTATTGGGGCATTTTCAACATGAAGCGCTACCGTGCAATTCAAACTAAAAATAAAAAGTTTGAAGACATTAGGAATATTAAATCAAAATAAATACCATTCAGTGATATGATACTGGATATCATCAATGAAATATTACAAATAGATAAATATTTATTGTAATGTGTAATATATAGCATGAACTTATTTAATGAGTTACTTTACAATCTCATTTTAGAACAATATGAGAAAGACAAAATTAAATAGTAACAATAAAAGTACAATTACCTTAAGCAGTACTAACAAAGGCCAGTATCTCGTTCTGCCAATCTTGTTGCCGCATATATTCAAGCACGGTATTTATTCACAAAATAAAAAGGAGGAAAAGGATATAATTGGTTAATATTATGAAGATATAATCAATTAGAAGGCTAATAGAAAAAAACCCAGTAAATTTACAAAAAAAGTACTCAGCAACTCAATCCATATGCGCAGTAGAACTAATATTTGCTCTAGGGCATTGGACTGACCATCGATAATTGATCTAATGATTAAATCCTATACAATCAATAATCAATACAATACAGATATTTAAACGTAATTAAACATTCACTCCCCCCATATATATATATATATATATATATATATATATATATATATATATATATATATATATAATATATATAATATATATATATATATATAACATATACACATACATATGAATACCCCCACACACAAACAAACACATAAACACATTCACACACAAACACAAACACATATTTGTAGAATAAAATACATTTTGATATATCCCAGTTACTGTATATTACATTTTCCCCGACATCTAAATTCGCGGACAAATCAGTCTCAAATGAGAGAAAAACAGACCCTAATTTAATGTCATCCACTCTCGGCTTGTAAAATTTAAATTTACTGGCATGTATACCCCAACTCTTGACGAGAAACATACCCCAGAACCATGTAGCATTTAAATTTCTCTTCAGTTTTGTGTTAATAATATTATTCCAAAGTTATAATGCTCAAGACGACCGTTTTTGTCAATTAGATTCATCAGCCGAATTAATTAGATAAAACAGGAAACATTTAAATGAAATACAGATACTTTTCAAATGGCTGAAAGCTAGAAAATTGCATCTCGGGTTTGTAAAGTTATAAATATCCATGGGTATATCCGGACGGCAGCAGCATTTGTTTTTCTTTGTCTTATTATAACAAACATATACTCGATGAGATTGATTGGTTACTCACGCCACCTTCGTTGAGAAGATTGGTTACACACGTCACCTTCGTTGAGATGATTGGTTACTCACGCCACCTTCGTTAAGATCATTGGTTACACACGTCACCTTTGTTGAGATGATTGGTTACTCACGCCACCTTCGTTGAGATGATTGGTTACTCACGCCACCTTCGTTCATATGATTTGTTACTCACGTCACCTTCGTTCATATGATTGGTTATTCACGTCACCTTCGTTGGGATGATTGGTTACGCACGCCACCTTCGTTCATATGATTGGTTACTCACGTCACCTTCGTTCATATGATTTGTTACTCACGTCACCTTCGTTCATATGATTGGTTACTCACGTCACCTTCGTTGGGATGATTGGTTACGCACGCCACCTTCGTTCATATGATTGACTACTCACGACACCTTAGTTCATATGATTGGTTACTCACGCCACCGTCGTTCATATGATTGGTTACCCACGCCACCTTCTTTTATATAATTGGTTACTCACGTCACCTTCGTTCATATGATTGGTTACCCACGTCATCTTCGTTGAGGCTGAGGTAATTGGTTACTCACGTCACCTTCGTTCAGATGATTGGTTACCCACGTCATCTTCGTTGAGGTTGAGGTAATTGGTTACACGCCTTACCTTCATTGAGATTACCCATGCCACTTTTGTTGAGATGATTTGTTACTTAAGTCACCTTCGTTGAGATGACTAGTTGCTCACGCGACTTTTTTTGATATTTTTGGTAACTCACGCTATCTTCATTTAGATAATTGATCATGTCGATGTCTTACAAACAAACAAGCAGTTCATAACTAAAGTGCCTCTTTGGTCTTCCACGTTTCAGAAGTATTCTTAAACCTGTGTTTTTCTATTTGATACACGTGTCATATTATACTGGAATCTAGTAATTGTTATGCCTAAACACAAACTAACGTTTTCAAACAAATCCTGGATCCACCACTGCAGTTTCTGGATATTTAGGAAAATACTTTGCTATGATTTTTATTTTATGACATGCGAATAAAAAAAAAATTATGAAAATTATCTCCGATCTGAAAACTTATTCATCTGATCTATTATATATTAAATTAACTAAAATTCCATTATCACATCTCCTAGATGAATAATTTATCTTATTTGGACGTCTTTAGATGGAATATATATATGGTCGCTGTCATAATTACGTTTACCAGACCAATAGTTTACCTTGGTTTGGTAGGTTATAGATGTAACGTGATTATGGACAGTCATAATCATGTTTCGCAGACCAATAGTTTACCTTGGTTTGGTAGTTTCTAGATGTAACGTATATATGAACACTGTCATAATCACGTTTACCAGACCAATAGTTTACCTTGGTTTGGTAGTTTCTAGATGTAACGTATATATAAACACTGTCATAATCACGTTTACCAGACCAATATTTTATCTTGGTTTGATAGTTTCTAGATATAACATATATATGGACATTGTCATGATAACTTTTTCCGGACCTAATATCGCATGTTCAGGCAGATAAAGATTCTACATTCTTTACTGGTAACCAGGAGTTACTTCGGGATTAAGATTCCCCTAATACTGTGTCACTCTTAGGTGCATAATTTTAATGGTGAGCAGACTAAAGCCCTCAACAGTGTGTCCACGACCCGGACATTTTTTGTTCTCCTTATTAACATCCTAGAGGGGTAATGGATCGACACGTCTTCTTTTAGTTAGGTTATGGCAAACCTGCAAAGCCTATTTCAACAAACCATGGTCAATGTCCAGTGACTATATAGATAGTTAAGTGTGGTCTAGACTATATAAAGACAAGATGTTGCCTTGAATAAAGGAAGAGATCTATATATATATATATATATATATATATATATATATATATAATATATATATATATATATATATAGATATATATATATATATATATATATATATATATATAATGTGCTTGCCGCCATTGGAGTTTATCACAAAACTTTTCAAGTTATAAAGCCCTAGATTATATACACATATGACAGGAAACCATTTAATTTGCAGTTATCCTGTTCGAATTTCATGATTGGTTTTGATTACGTGAACAAGGAAATATATGCATATTAAAACAATATGCAGTGAAAAAATGTTATTGTAGGGCGATAGGTCCGTTGTATTAATCGTTATCGGTACAGTGAACATTGGGGATGTCCTGTACCGGTTGGACAGTATATTTTATCTGTTTTTTCGGGATTTTCTCCAGTACTGGTAAGTGTTCTAAACATCAATTGTTCATGATTTTGTTTAACGAAGGAAACTGACTGTGATCAAGATTTTGTACACGGATTCAATGTTTCATTTCCACATTTGTACATAATATAACATAACAGCCAATGCATATTCCTTTCAGAAAGAGTGCTCTGAACCTAAAGCCCCTCTTGTTTGTGAAAAACCGCTCCACAAACCGTTAGATAGATAAATAGATTGATAGATCTAAAGAAAGAAAGAACTATGTGTATGAATTTATCTGTTAGAATTTGTTACCTGTGTTTGTCCGTTTCTATGTGTCTGTGTGTCTATGCCCGTGCCTATATATATATATATATATATATATATATATATATATATATATATATATATATATATTTATATATATATATATATATATATATATATATATATATATATATATATATATATATATATATATATATATATAGTAAGTGAAATGCTGAGTTGCCTCTTCGTTGGCGGTTGTTGAGACGTCTGTACCAATTGTGACGAGGATACACTCCTCACGTATTCCATTGGACTTGACTGTGGACTCACGGCGGGTGTGACCGGTCGACAGGGGATGCTTACTCCTCCATGGCACCTGATCTCACCTCTTGGTTTCCAGAGGTCCGTGTTTGTCCATTTTTACAGGGTTTGTATCTATGTCCTGGACATTCTATTGATTAATACTTTGGTATCTGATATTTTTTTATACGTTGCGTCATGCGAGAAAAGGACCTTCGTGACATGCGTATAACGTTACAAACGTAACACTATAGTGAAATCATGATAAAGCGACAGAGCGCTCAATAGTAAACGCCACATAAACGTTACTGAGTGTTGTAATATGTTTCTTTAATGTTTTTAATTTTCATATCTTGCATCGGAGCAATTTTCTATTTTATTTATTCTAGATATCACAATAAAATGGCGGATCCAGATGGTTTACATGGGTTGAAAGTCCTTTGAATTTGGTTATATTTTTATATAAAAAGAGGGGAGACTGTTGGATGTTCTTTTAACATGGAATTAAATCAATTACGTGTATATGCCATAGAAAAGTTTAATGTCTAGGAACTAGAAAATGGCCTCTCCTAACTTTTGAAATTGAAAATATTTCCGGTACATCTCTCGTTATCTACTCTTGCATGTGCTACATGTACTATGTTAGCTGAAACTTAATTGGTTTTGAGGAAACAAATAGGCCTATAATCATATTAATATAACTATTGTTTCCGGAATCCTCTGGAATTCGGTCATCGTCCGTTATTGAATTTCGCTTCATCTTTTTTTTTTCACCCGACCAGTGCGTGTAGTTTTGAAATGATAAATATGTCTTAATTCATCGCCGGCATGCAACAAAATGAACCATCAAGATTTGTCAAATTAAAAAACCTGGGAAATATACCCCGACCCCCCGCATTTAACTCTTGTGAAATTTAAAATGTACCGAGCGAGCATAATAGGAAATCCCCTAGCATTCAGCTTGTATCAGGTGATTTTTTTCCCTTCATTTTAGGAGTTTTAAAATCACTCTATCGCTGTAAAGCTTTCGAATAAGAAAAAGTTATAATTAGTATCTGGAATCTTCAAAATGTCCTCTCAGAACCTCTGAGATTAAAAGAATTCCGGAAAGCACGCCAGCGACCTCCTCTGCAATTGCCTCTTTTACAGCTGTCATTTGTTATATTTTAAACTGGAAATTTAGAAAATGACACAACTTCTACTTGGTGAAACACCCTTCTTTGATGGGGATAATCCATGTCTTTGAGCCTGGAAGGTGGATATTCCTTCGTCCGGTTAATAATAATTTCAGAATGATTCCGTAAAAATTGCGAGTCGCCTAACCCACTAACTGACTCTAGCTTCACAATTTATCGAACAATGTGAAATGATACATGTGTTCCTTGACAATTTTAAGTACTAGTGCCATTTTACTAAATTTTAATTTGTAATACATAAAAAGAGTACAGGACAATAATATGTAATTTACTTATTATAAATTAAAAATTGGGGAATGACAATAGTATTATCATCTTATCGCTCAACCCCCCACCATCCCGATTTAAAAATATATCCGACAGGTATTGGCTATGAAGCCATTGTAACAGTCATCCGTTTTTTTTGGTACAGTCCTTTGGCGTGGGACAAGATATTATCTAAACCTTTTGTGAAAATTATTCTTTCCTCCCGTGATAGCTCACCTGAATGTCTTTTCAGACTTTATTTATTTGATTGTCATCTTCATAATCTCTGTCGTGGTGCATGTTTTTGTTAGTGAGGGCGGTTATCATTTCCTCTCTCTGCGAATTCATGTTTGCGTATGATAGTTATAGCATAATGTAAATTTTGAATTTACTGTCATGTTGTAAAAACAAAATGACAACTTGTTACAACGTATATCTAACTAACATGTATGTATTCAGCGGCGGATCTAGATTTTTTTTTCCAAAGTGCTAGAAACATAGATTTATAATATTTTTAACTGTTACACAACACACACATGACAGAGGTGGACTGAGGATTTCAAGTTAGAGGGGACCCGAATTTAGACTATCTTCGCCGAGCGTTATGAGGAACAAAATTTCTAATACTTTGTGATTAATTTTTTAACTTTAAATGTTAAACTCATTTTTCATAACCTGAGGGTGTGCACTCCCGCCAGAATATAATTCACCTACTCACTGCACATAGCCATAAGTGTTGGATTCATTGTGAGGTAATATTTTAGAAGCCCAAAGACATATCAGTTTAAGTCGCGCAGGCACGAAATAATGCCTGTTCATCAGCTTTTACACAATAAAAACAATATCTATATCAAAATAAATATCAGGGGGTCCGGTATGCTCCGAGTAAACGTTTAAAATTTTACAGGACACGATTCCTATGTGTTTATAATATATCTATATATATATATAATATATATATATATATATATATATATATATATATATATATAAATGGGCGAGGAAGTTTTCCTGTTTTTTTGTTATTGTCATCATTACACTGTATGTCGTTTTCTTTCCATTTTTCATCGAAATAATTTAATTTTGTTTGACCCGCTACCCTATCATTATCTCTTAAGATTATTAAAAAAAATAAACTAAAAATATATTTAGATCTATTATGCTTACGTTCAGACCTATATCCTTTTAAACTAGATCTAGTAAGTTTTCATCTTAAAATGCATTTTAAGGAACCAGTAGACCCTACAGCAATCACAATGCCTGTATCAAAATGTAAAGTCGTTTGAGGCTCAATGTCTGTGCTGACTGTGACGTAACTTTAACTGCTCATTTCTGTCTTACTTTTCGATTAACCCGTCTTATATATATATATATATATATATATATTATATATATATATATATATATATATAATATATATATAATATATATATATATATATATATATATATATATACTGTTTCTCTTTAACAGTAGCAGACTTTGGAAGTTTAACTGTCCTGAAATATATTTATTTCTTTGTCACCTTTTGTATTCGAATTACAAGAAAACTTTTTGAATATCTAAATAAAGTAATATTATTCTTTCTTTGACAGTTAGAATTGCATCGATATTGTATACATTTGTCATCTGCAGTAATATAATTATATCTAAATCATATTCTTTTATCAACTACTAACTCTACATACATAATTATTTCAATTTGAACGATATCAAAATTACATCTGAATTGTAGAAAGGCTCATTGATATCGTTTAGGCATATTGAACATTATACAATTTTCTATATAGAATTCATCCTTTGAACATGTAGACGTTTTACACTTCCCTGATAATATGACATAACCCTTAGTTTTCAGTATATTGGAAAATTTGACATATATGCATTACCAACCCCTTTTGGGTAATTTTTATCTCAGATACCAAAGTATAAATCTTTATGATGTCCAGGACACAGATACAAATCCGGTAAAAATGGACAAACACGGACCTCTGGAAACCAAGAGATGGGATCAGGTGCCATGGAGGAGTAAGCATGCCCTGTTTACCGGTCACATCCGCCGTGAGTCCACAGTCAAGTCCAAATGAAATATATAAATATATATTGAAGCCGCTTTCCATGTGGTCAAACTGATTTTGAACTGTATACGCTCATGCGCGCGACCGCGTGTGTGTGACGCTTGTTTCTTCAATAGGGTTACGAATATATCATTTATTGATATAAAAAATGTTCCTTGCTTTAATATCAATTGAAATATAGAAAATATATACAAACACTGTCGTTCTAGATTAGTGATAGCGTTTTTATTCTAAACACACAAAGAGAGAGTATATTTACAATCTGAATGTCAATGGCATAATGTACGATGCTAAGATTACAAAGATTGATTTAAAATCTAACCCGAAGTCGATGTTCTAATAAATTGCTTTCTCTCTGTGTGTTAAACAAATTGACAAGATACAAGTTAATCCGGAATTTGGGGTTAAATGATTGTCATGTGGGAGTTAGCAACATATACATTTACACGAATGCAGGAAGTGTGCTTGTTGACGTGGTTTGGAAAAATAGAATTTGATTTATTTTATGAATGGAAAAGAGCTGACCTGGCTCAGTCGGTAGGGTAGTCCGATCGACACTTGATCATGAGGTCGTGAGTTCGAGTCCATCCAGTGGCAGGTCGGATTCCTGTCCTTCGAATGGGACAGTAAAAACCAATGTCCCGTGTCACAGTAGGTGTCGGCACGTTGAAGAACCCTCACGTAAGTGCCGAGCATAGGCCAAAATTTGAAGCCCTTCACCTTTCTTGAGTGAGACGTTAAACAACAATTCAACTATAAGTTTGGTATTATGTTTGTGATATTTACAATAATCATTGATGGTGGACCGTTTGAGTCCCCGAGGGTAGAAACAAAATATATTTATATCTATATCTCAAGTCCAAATCTGAATAAGACAGTAGCATTTCAACATCAGCAACGATCTGAATTAGGCAGTGGTATATACATATCAACAGTCCTAATCTAAAGTACACTTTGGCGTTTCTACATCACCAGTCCTAATCTGAATTAGATAGTAGCATTTCAACATCACCAGTGACAACCTGAATTAGATAGTGGTATATACATATATCACCAGTCCTAATTTGAATTAGACAGTAGCATTTCAAAATCACCAGTAACAGTCTAAATTAAAGAGTATCATTTCAACATTACCAGTCCTGATCTGAATTAGACAATCCTGATCTGAATTATACAGTTGCATTTATATACCATCAGTCCTGATCTGAATTATAAAGTAGCATTTCTACATCACCAATCCTAATATGAATTAGATAGCAGATACTCTACATCATAACCCCTCGTTTAAATTGGACAGTCATATTTGTACCACGCCGTCTATCGTATTGACAAGACAAGTCACTATTTTGTGTAGACAGTCATATCCATACAACACAATTATTATAATCTCGCATTTTTTAAAATGATCATGCTCTCACTTATTAATTTAATTTTTTTTTAATTTTTGAATTATTATGCTTTTACTTTTTGGTAAACAACCTGGTAAATTAAAACGTGTGAAAATGATATAGTGTCCACTACCCTGTCTACGATTCTTTCACCAGGTCTAAACTAACCGCTGTCGTTATCACTGAGCTTGAGCTTTTGACTCAAGAGGTTTCCATGTAATGTTTGCGACAACTGTGGCATGCTAACAGGGACCGCTGACTCCTTCCGGACACATGGTCCATTCCGTTTGGGATTCCCAATTGTTCTTTATGTTGAAACCATTTTTAAATATCCAATTTGTCACATTCTAATTGTTTTGGAGTTCGATTATTCTTTGGTACATATGTATTTTTATTTTAACATCTATTGTTTTTGTTTCCAGAATATAGATTTGTGACTTGGAACTTCGCTACCATTTGTTTTATTCAATTTAAAGTTGTGTACATACAAGAAGCGTATAAGTGTCATATTAATTTTTTATCTCTTGTTTTACAAACTTTTATTCTTGGGTTTTCCAATGCTTTTCGTGGAATTTCCAACTTTAAAGTTGGCTTTTTCAACTTTTTCTTGGCTTTTTCCAACTTTTTTCTTTTCTTGGAATTTTCAACTTTAAAGTTGGCTTTTCCAACTTTTTTCTTGGCTTTTCCAACTTTATTCTTAGAAATTCCAATTTTAAAGTTGTTTTTTCCAACTTATTTTCTTGGCTTTTCAACTTTATTCTTGGCTTTTCCAACTTTGTATGAGTTAAATCATAGACATTCCTATAAAAAACATTACAAAAAGAAACAATGGAGCATTCAGCATATGTATGCTAAATTTCCCTTCGTTAATCAGTTTGTCAATGGAATATTTTTGAAGAAAAAAAGATATCACAATATACTTAGCCTTTCATGCCTTGTAAAACAATAAATTAAAAGATTCCGGGGGAGCATACCCCCTAATATTTATTTCATAGGTATTATGTTTGCTGAGACAATCTTCTTTTGAGATTTATGTGATGTATTAGCACCCATATATATTTGGTGCTGATAAAACCACTGAAAGATGCGTGTTAATTAATCCGATGCGCAGTAACCGAGTTTGAAATAGTATAAATCTATGTTAATCCCTTGAACATGTCTAGATCTGACACTACGTTATACTACAATCTTGATCACAAAGGCAAAGAAACTGAAAAAAAAACCAATCTGTTCCTAAAAATATTAAAAATAAATATTCTGTCTTGTGACGTAACGAAGATAAATAATCTGACTTGACAAAATTTGCAAGGCTGTCCTCAGAATCAAAATGACTTCTATTACTTTTATATAACGTTTTGAGCAACATAAAATTTAAAACTCATATCGAATAGAAACTTAAAATGCATCCATTTAATAAACTACGGTGTTAAATAATTCATTATGTGCCAAACATTTAATTTTATTTGTATCAATGCTACATTTCAACGAATATATGCCCAATTTCTGGCACAACCGTAGTCTCTCAGGGTAGTTTCGATGTAGATGTGTTATCATTTTCTATATCATTACTCACTGCTAATCAGTAATTTTACCATTTCATGATATTTTACACGGTGTACTAAAAATTGAAAACTACCTTATAGATTTTCAACAATTTCCGAGGACATGTTTATAAATGTAGGCCATATATATATTAATCTTTCCAGAAAAAAAGAGTTGGAAATGCCAAGAAAAAAGTTCGAAAAGCCAACTGTAAAGTTGGAAATTCGAAAAAAAAAATGGGAAAAGCGACATTAAAGTTGGCAAAACGAGAAAAAAGTTGAAATTCCAAGAAAAAAGTTGGAAAAGCCAACTTTAAAGTTGGCAAAACGAGAAAAAGAATGGAAATTCCAAGACAAAAGATGGAAAGGCCAACTGTAAAGTTGGCAAAACGAGAAATAAAAAAATAAAGGTGGCCCTAATATGCTTCCGTAGTACATAACCCTTTTATTAAGCTGTTAATTAATACTCTTATATCGTTGCATTACTACTACTACTACTACTATCTACTACTTCATATTAAAAGTAGTAATATAATAAATACGTGTATTATAACAGGAGTAATCGCAGTAGCGATAATAATAATAATAATAATAATAATAATAATAATAATAAAAATAATAATAATAAAAATAATAATAATAATATTAATCATAATTTCAGCCACAGAATCACAGTTAACGGAGAGTACGGAAAGATCTATCTGGAGAAATGCGTCCGAAAAATGTCCCACTGGTAAACTTGGAAATCCATCGGAAATTCAGATCTCTGATAATGCATGGCAAAGCCTTAAATTGGACGAACCAATGTGGATAGCTGGATATCAGAAAAAGAGCAAATTTTACTGGATACTTGGTAATACAATTTTTTTTATGCATACAATACCAGAGTATTGGTTACTCTGTAAAATTAATAATATTTTTTATCAAATACCAAAAAATCCCCAATGTATTGATTTCATGGTGAATAAATGCTTAAATATATTTTACAAAATTATAACTGTATTCTTAACCTTTTCATCCCTGGAACTCAAGATGGTATACTCTTTTCTATTGTTAAGACCAGTGTATTTTGGCCTGTAGGGTTGAAAGGAATAATATTTTTAATTACAGTAAATAAGTGATTTTGTGACAATGTGTATGTACCTTTTATCAATTTTCAAATTATATGTGGTATGAGTGAGTATTTTTGTTTATGACCATGCGTGTCTATAATTTAATTCTGATTTTGTGTGACCGTTTCCTTTTCCAAGGTGACCATACTTTTTTCACCACAACTTAAAAGTGGTCGCCACCATATAACTGCAAAATTGGTAATGGTGTGTATAAACCAAAGTCAAATAAACACAAATAGTTCATCAATTTAGTGTATACATAAACCCAGTACCTAGTATTTCGGTAGCAGCTGATAATCTTATACTAAAGCATTATTTGGCGCTGATAACACCATTTAAATTCTTAATTATTCAAAAGTTAAGATAGTCATCTTCTTGCAGTGGTTACTGTTGGACGGATTTGGTTATGCATTTAGATATATTGTTTGGCCTTGTATTATATCACTTTCCCTTTAGAAAATCTATTTAAAATTGGAGCTCAGTTGATGCAGTCTAATTGACAGGAACGATCGTCTTGAGCATTGTAACTTTGGTATTATGTTTAAAATATTTTCAACTTCTATCTTGTACCAGTATCAATTCTTTTAATAGGCATGTTACTTGCGTCCAAACATTATAACTGTTCATCAACCTTTCGTTGCTTTTTAAGTTTGTATGTTTTTGTATTTTTCGTGTTTATATATGTTTCCTTTACTTATTTTCTTATTTGTTAATGTATTTTATTGACTTTATCAATTTCTAAAATGTTTTAAGAATATTTTTATTTTCAAAGATTTTCTCCCATTTATTAATTATTATTTTATTGTTTTGTAAGTAGGTATATTGTTTGTGTCTATGCTATTTTACCTTTAATCAATTCTATAATTAATTAATTAATAAATTAAATTTTTATAAGTGAATTTGTTTGTGTCTAGGTGTATAGAAGATTAAATAAATGGACAAGTAATACCTTATAAAAACAACTAACACCTAGCCCTCTCTTAACCTGCTGATATGTTCTGAACGTGACGCAACATGGGGATGTTGATTTATCTAGCCTATTAAATCAATAAAAACATTGTCGGGGATACCGAAGGTCTGGCTTTAAAAATTAAGGATTCAGTGAATTATTCAGTAACTAATCAACTTTTTTACTGGGATGAAGTGAAAGAAGAAATGTACAGTTTCTTTTTTGTTCATTTCTGAAGAGCTAAGCATGTTCTGCAGGCCTACTACTAGGAGTGTCGGCTTTATTCTGCGTATGACAGAGTGGTTGTTTTGCGAGTTTATATTTGTGGATCCTGAATTGTACCGTCATACAACCAAATGCATGGTGGTGATCACTGAACAATAGGGAAAAAACGGCACAAAATATGAAAATATTCACTTACCTCCCATAAGGATTAATAATATTAATATTATTAAAAACAACATTGTCATAAATCGTCATAGTGACATTGTATTTTAATTATGTTTTCGCTAGAGAAGCTTAAACATACTTTGCGCATGTAAGCAGCGCCATTGAAAGTAGTTCTTCCTGATTTGTAATGTCAAAGGTCAAGGTGGCTCGTGACGTAGCTATGTAAATTATGTAAGTAAACTAGGTTATGCAGATTCACCTTACCTTGCTTAAGCCAATCAGCGACCAGAAATTATGTAATAATAGATTAGTATTAGATTATTATTACGCTTTAATTAAAGTTGAAACCCTGAAGTGAATATCCGGCCCTCGTCGGTGATTTACATTTTATAATTTACAAATAATACCACTTAAATTCCCTAATAAATGAACATCTCTTTTACATGAATATTCAACAGGTTGTTACCAAACAGTCACAGTTCAGACATCACTTGTGTTTCCGGATGGCTTGTCGTTCCAAAGGTGTGCCGAATTTTGTGGCAACAAAACAGAATATGTGGCTTTACAGGTATGACATGTATTTGTATGTTGTTGTCAAGTGTCACTGATATTTCATATATACAGATAATAATGAAATATTGTAGGAGTTGGTCTATCAGATGACGTTATGTTAAAGCAGCGAGTATTGGCTTTGAGTGAATTTTACAGCTAATGTTATCCAAAATGCTATCATTTCACCGAAGGTGCCTAGACAATTTTATTTTGTTACCTGCTTAATTCATTTGAAATATTTTTGCGTTGACCTGATTTCAATTGGCATTCATGGGCTTATGGATGTGAAGTGGACAAAGGCAAATACATATGAATCGTGTTCATATTTACTTATTTCATATCTTATCTGACTTTATTTATTTATTTTTTTCAATTATAATACAAATTTTCTGCGCACCAGTTCATAAACGTACAATTCGAGGAACACGCTTTGGCAATTATGAAATGTTTAACATTATATAGGGTCAATATTCTTATATATTGCTGACCGTTGTTGTTGGTAGCATGAGAATTGCTATACACACATTTCTTCAACGTCCTCTCGATATATTATATATAGATATAGCAGAATTAATGTCCAATTTGCATAACTTGAAGGGGCGGAGTAACATTTTTACGAGTTGATGTTCCATCAACTGAGTAATGTTATGGTAAGTTGTTTATTGGGATCAAGTCAAATCACATTTTGTAGTATGGGGTTAATAACTCATTATATTGACGGGAAATTACACATGTGTATGCATTTCAGCAACATAAACTCAACTGAAATTTTAAAATCACACTTTTGCTTTTTAAATTAAAGAAAATAAAGTTATAAATCGCTGATAAATATAGGTCTAGATGACTTGTTGAAATATACCTATTAAAGGTCAGTTCGGCGTTCTTTATGAGTTTCAAAAATATTATACATTTGCCTTAGAATATTAATTTTCAATTATTTTTTGACACTTGTGACAGAATTGATGTTAAAAGCGATTAACTGGAGTGTTTACAATTCCTGTGCACAATTAATATGCAAATGAGGTTTTGGTAGAGTTGCGTATCTTTTCCTTACTGTGTATTAGCAAGATCCGGCTGTAAAGTTGGACATACAATTTGCGTCATTCACGTGATCTTAACTGATGAGAAACTCGCGATAGTCTTTGAAAATGTTTTACATGGACACGTTTTGACCTAGAGATTTAAGGCTACTGATGGGAAGTAAAGTATAAGCATTTGCTCAGTAAAAAGGCTGATGTCATATTGTGACAGTAGATTCAAAATTTACAATATGACAGTGGTACCCTTTATTGAAATTAACCTGCAGCATATTTCAAACATGTGTACACGATGTACATTGTATTATTTTAATATACTGAATGTATTATACCACATTGAAACTTACCATCAACTCGTATCAGTACTTTCAGTACATTGATTATCATATGATTCTTCTCACGTTACAGCTTAAATAAGCCTAACGTCACAAACGTTTAACCCCCCGCTCCACTACATACTCGGCTAGGTTATGAATGGGTTCACTAGAGACCCCCACCATGCCAAGTTTGACTAATTAAAAATAATAAGTAGAAAAACGGTTGTAAACATTAGTATCTCTAAATTGGGGGATTTGTAGACACTGAATGGAACCGGATGACCAATAAATCCATTCCAGTCTATTCTAATATATAAATATCTTGGTTACGGTTTAACCAGGATCATCACAGTAGCACATAGAATGTCATACGAGACCTTTTGTCACTGTTTTATATAAATATAATGACAACGAGAATGTCATTCAAGTGAATCTTCAGACGTTTTGTAAGTTTTCCTATAAAACTTCTGAAGATCCATGAGAAACAAAGCGCTAACGATATTTTTTATTCTGCATTGTCTTTTTATTATTTTTAAGCGGACGCTGAATTTCACCTATGCATGAATATATATATATATATATTATATATATAATATATATATATATATATATATATATATATATATATATATATATATGTGTGTGTGTGTGTGTGTGTGTGTGTGTGTGTGTGTGTGTGTAACTGTACATTTCATTTTGCAATGTAAAAGTTTTATTCTGCATTGTCTTTTTATTATTTTTAAGCGGACGCTGAATTTCACCTATGCATGAATATATATATATATATATATATATATATATATATATATATATATATGTGTGTGTGTGTGTGTGTGTGTGTGTGTGTGTGTGTGTGTGTGTGTGTAATTGTACATTTCATTTTGCAATGTAAAAGTTTTTAAGTTTCTCATGACCATTTTTTAGTTTTAAGTGACTGATTTATCATATTTAAGTATGTGTTTCATTAACTTTTTATATTCATTTCCTACAGAAGAGGAACTGTTCGTGTGCAACAGCTATAAGTGAGGTTAACAATGGGAAATGCACCTTACGATGTTCAGGGTCACCACAGGATTTTTGTGGCGGAGATAACTACTATACAGTACATAAAAAATGTAGGATTTGGGTATTTATACACCAGCCCGATTTGTCATAGTATATGTGCCATTTTATCAAGTTAAAAGTTCAATTTCCTTTCCTCTATATAATTGTTCTGATGATTAATCGGCGAGTTAAACAAAATATCTAAAAGGGGCATCAGCGGATTGTACAAATACTTCACAAAGTATCTAATATTTAAATTTGAGAGAGAGAGAGAGAGAGAGAGAGAGAGAGAGAGAGAGAGAGAGAGAGAGAGAGAGAGAGAGAGGGGGAAAGGGATGGATGGATGTATGCATGGATGGATGGACAGACGGACGGTCAGATAGACAGACACATAGACGACAGACAGACAGATAGATAGATAGATAGATAGATAGATAGATAGATAGATAGATAGATAGATAGAAAGACAGACAGACAGACAGACAGACAGACAGACAGACGGATGGATGGATGGATGGGCGGGCGGGCAGACGGACAGAATTGACTGACTGAATGATTGATCGATGTATTGTTAAACGGACAGACAATCAGACAGACGGATAGATAGATAGATAGATAGATAGATAGATAGAACTTTTCATTCTTTTGCAGGGATAACAACCGAGACAAGGATACTTGGTGATATAAAGCTAGTAGAGCATACAGACTTTGATTGTATTTTTGTTGGAAATTTTCCAGATATTACAAGAAAAGAAAAACTGGGATGGGTATTTGGAAACTGTTCCAAAAATCTTGACAGCTTATGCCAAGGTATGACTTCGGCACAAATTTATGATTTAAACAAAACATTTTGCTTTTATCATATAAAATGTGATCGTTTGAATGTAGGTTGTTGAATTTATAATTCAGCCATATAACGGGATGAACATCACTTGACGTCTACACGTAGCTATATAGGTCTGTTTTACCTTTGATATATAGTTCGTGGTCAGTACGAAATATATGTGATAACTTTCGCACTCAAATAACCTGTTCTTCTGAATTATATTCTCAATTTCTATTAATGGTATTCTCTATAAAGGAGTTCTGAATTTTGTCTCTATAATCATATCTATCATTTTGTCATAACAAGGGTACATGACGTTTCAATATTTCGTTTTATCGTTATCGCATTAGTCTTTACCCAATTCCAAGGGGAATTTGTGACCGAGTGGTTAGAGCATCGCAATTTGAACCACTGCGATTCTCACTTTTGGCGCAGTTCGAGTCCCGCTGGGACCTAAGCTGATTTTGTTTTTGATAGTTTGCAAGTTCAATTGCGGAAGGCCGGTGGTCTATTATCGATTATGTTGTTTCCGGGTTCTCTCCTTTTTCAAAAACATTATTCAACATTGAAAATAACCACCGATTTGTCACGTCGTAATGAAAGACATAGTAGATATAAAAATGATGAGTACGCTGTTTACTGCCACACCCGCCTTAGTTGTTAATTTCCTATCTTTGTCTATAGTAAGTAAAATGTATAAGTATGAAGCATGTGTACATCATTCTGTTTTATCTGTAATTTCTTGCTCGCTGGGATATCGTAAAGGATCTTAAAATCGTACCTGTTCTAAATTCGTGCCTTTTGTTAACGTGCTGAAATTTCGGTGCACCACGCGCTATACGAGAATTGCAGAAAATAAATATTTACATTGCAAACTTACCTTTTGTCTCAAAGAAAAAAATACAAGATGCAGTTTAAGCAGGTAAGATATACAAAAATAATATAATCTAAACCAAAAATGCACATTTCCACTATTACCGACGGCTTGTTCTTAAAATAGTCATGGAAAAACCATCTAACATGCACCCAGGGTCTCCAGTGAGCGGCTGCTATCTGGAGTAGACTACCGTGTGACGTCATTAAATCTTAGTTTTTAAGGCCAAGCATATTGATAGATTCGTTTCTATCCAGAAATCAAAATTAAGCATGCTTAGTCCAAAGTTTATCACATTTAAGATATTTTGATATTCATTTAGTGCATTTTGGGTGATTCTTATCAACTGTTCGATATAAAAACAAAGGGTATGGACCAAAATCATGAATGTACATTACATAAAAAAGTGAAACTGTACTGCACTGTGCAGTACCGTATCTAGATTATATATACAGGCCTATGTGCTTCACGGTAACTTCATTTATTACACATTTAATCAACATTAGTCATAAATTTGAATAGAAATAAACACCAACAATTACAATGCTACCTTTATTTCTGAAATAAAATAAAACAGCATTTTGCTAGGATTTTTATTGATAATAATAAATTTAAAAGAAAAATCACATATAAATATAAATTTTAAAGTTGAATCCCCAACCTGCAAAGAAATATAGCTCTTACAATCCTTCATTGCTCACGGATGCATATATAGCAGATAAAGGAAAGGGTTTTTCAGTGAAGCGGGCTTCTAAGATGTATGCTGTCCCAACCCAAACACTTAGAGATCGTGTTTTAGCAAAAAATAATGTTGAATGCTCAGTTCAGGTAGACAGCCTGCTTTCAGTGTCGAGAAAGAGGCTAAAGTCGTAGAGCACCTGAAAACTATTGCAAAGTATAGTTATGGGTATACCCGGCAAGAGGTTGTCAACCATGCCTCCGATTATGCATGTAGGTTAGGAAAAAGATCTTCAGATAAGCCCTTTACACTCAATTGGTTCAGGAAATTCATGAAAGGATGGCCAGAGCTTCAAGTAATTAAACATCGTGCGTTAGATCAACAGAGGGTTAAATCCACTTCATCCACAATCATATCAAACTAAAATGACCTCTTTGATAAGCCACACTTAATATTTAATATTGATGAGAAAGGCGTCCTAAAGTAGTACCCAGCAAAGACTTTTGTCCTCATGGAGTTACTGTAGGCAAATCACAAGCTACTACAATCATCGGATGAGGTAGTGCCAGTGGCATGGCAATCCCTCCATATTTTGTGTTTGCTGGAAAAAGATTCATACCAGAGTTGATAAAAGACTCCATCCCTGGGGCTGGATGTTCAATGTCAGAGACTGGCTGGTTAAATTATGTTGCTTTTCGTGACTATCTCCAAGACTATTTTTTAAAATTTGTACCCCAACGAGAAGCAGATCAGCATCTCCTTCTGTTATTGGACGGTCACAAGTCGCACATTTCCATTGATTTGATAGATTAGGCATGGGAACAGAAAATTATTTTGTTGATTCTTCCTGCACATATATCACATATTCTTCAACCTCTTGATGTCGCATGTTATGGACCCTTCCAAAAATATTTACAATTCTGAATGTCACAAACTTACAAGACATACAGCAGTTGTCACACGGTTTGAAGTTTGCGGCGTATCTTGCAAAGCTTATTCTAAATATCTATCTGCAAAAACATTGCATGCTGCTGTCCGAAAAATATCATCTTCCCCTTTGATAGGTCTGTTATTGCAGTGAAAGTGTTGACCAGCTAAAGTTTTTGAGTGTGTCATATCTGAAAGTATGGAGGTTAATGATTTTTCAGGACAAGACAGCGATGAACAGCAAATGGGTCTCCATGCAACTTCATAAAATTCAATATTGAGAAACTGAAACAAATTAGAAATACCAGTTGTACCAGTTATATAATAGATGTACATATTTAACTCTTATCCGAGGAAAACTTGAAATCTTAATACTCACCGACCAATCACGTTGCCATTCAACGAACAATTAATTGGTAAGCCCTTAAAGTGATAATTTCCTGTTTGAAAGAGAGGCGCGAATTTAGAACCCTGTCGGCCCAATGTCATCTAATGCAACTCGGACTTTTATACTGACATAAACAAGAATAAATATGAGCAACACAGTTTCCTATCCACATCAGATCAGTGGGTTAGTTATTACTGAATTCAAAAATATATGGTTTGTTATATTTTATTTTATTCCAAAATAATACATGCGCCGAACGTACCAAGGGGCACAAAATATGGACACCCTATGGTATATCGCATTGGCGTATGTATGAAATGTCATTAGTAATTGACAAAACGTCGTCGATATATCTAAATGACAGACTAAAGGACAACGCTAGCTTTTTCTTCTTTCGATTCAGCAGTTTCTGAATGAAATCTGCTTCGTATGAATAAAGGAACAGGTCAGGCAATAAAGAAGCATAATTGATTCCCATAGGAATGCCGACAGTCTCTTAATATACCACATCTCCGAATATCGTCTATTAGAAATTCCAGCATCTTTTTTATATTAACTTTAGTGTAATTATATGTAGAATCAGAGTGGTGACACGCCTCCTACTTTCCAACTTCCCATGTTACTTACTATACAAACAGATGGAAAATCAACTACTAAGCTACACGACAAACTCGACGATCTCGGATATCCCATCGTAAATATTCAGCATTTAAGTACTAGTATCCCACAATCACCAACATATGTTTATATTTCACAAATGATCCGGTAATACCAGGGGGTGTTCAACATATGAAAATTTCCTATACAGATTTAAACTACTCACTGACAAATTAATGACACAGGTATATCCAAAACGGTGTTTCAGCAAATATTTTAAGGTTGGTACAATAGTTCTGTTTGCGATTACTCTGTTTCACTAAATGAAATGTTAGGCTGTCTGCTCGATAGCAATTGTTGAGATGACTTTACAAATAGTGAGGTGGATTCCTTCCTCACTTACCAATTTTTTACCAGATGTATAGCTTTTTCCTGTACATCCTGAAGATTTATCGTATATATATATATATATATATATATATATATATATATATATATATATATATATATATATATATATATATATATTATTGTGTTATATATATATTAATGTATCTGAAATCTTAACACAATTAAAGGTCAACGGACACGAAAATTTGATGTTGATGTTATTACATTTTGGTTAGATATACATAAAACCTAAGTAATATGAACAAAGAAAAGAAAAATTACACATCCGTTTACACATACCAGGTCGAAAAAGGTTTGTTTGTTGTTGTTGTTTAACGTCCCACTCAAGAATATTTCACCCATATGGAGACGTCACCGGTGAAGGGCTTCAAATTTTGGCCTTTGCTCGGCACTTACGGCCATTGAGAAGTGAGGGTTCTTTAACGTGCTGACACCTACTGGGACGCGGGACCTAAGTTTTTACTGTCTCATCCGCAGGACAGGAAACCAACCTGGATAAGGTAACAAAATGTTAGGTTAGAAAGAGTAGCTTCCCTTTACCGATTACTCCGGTAGGTCTGCTAAATCGGATGTGACGTACATGTGGTGGTCAGCAGTATTAAGATAAAAACTGTATATATGCACGACATCATATTGTAAGATTAAAGGCATAGATTACTATATCGGCGTCATATGAAGCCTAAAATATATCTCTGTGACTTAACATTCATTTAGCCTAAAGTAGATACCGATAATCAAGTATCGTGTAATTTTTCACATCTCCCTAATAAAGTTATTTGTGAGAAGATCTACAGGACGCCTAAATCGGGGTCTTCTGGGCACCGCTGTGTGTTCTTCGTGGTATGTTTTCGTTCACTTTTTATGCTCAGTTTTCTACATTACAAACTCTGTCTATTTGGATACAATTGTATCTTGTACACAGTTTTGTAATTAGTCTCATTTTTGAAACAAAACTTAATGATTTCCTAATTATTATTTTTTAAAAATTTTAACAGGAGCGTCACTGGTTTTACGTACTATTGTATAATGTACATCCAATACGCGTGTTTACCATGGCTTGTGAAACGATTAAAACTCGATCATTATACATGTATGTATATTATATCGATGATAAAATAGACTGTGTAAAATAATAATGATAAACAATAAGTGATAGATTATATCATAACGTAAGTAATTCTCTATTTCCGTGGGATATTTTGAGGACAATATAATAATGCATTTCTCTATAATCACGTATCAAACAGAAAAATACTTGAATGTTTTTGGAAAGAATAAACTCCTCTTTTTTATCCATCAATTTTTCGCACATCTAAATGCTGCGCTATAAACAATTACTTAGCACGCGTTTCTTATACACACGTCTGTATTAATATTTTGACACCGATAAGAATAGCGGAAACCACCACACTTACGTCACACTCCAAGCGCTCCGAGATTTCCCGATAGTTACCAAAGGCGATCAGTCGGGGCATGGGTATTTTTAGTTTTTTAAAGGTAAATATCTCGATACCTGTGTGTTTTTCGACATTGCGTTTCTTTAAAATTATTTGTTATATGGGTCATATAAAAGTTTTATATAGGAAAACTTTTAAATAAGATCTATAACATCGTATAATTTCAGTCAACAGTACATATCTAAAAACAGTGGAAGGACAAAGAAATTGGTTGGAATCGACGGATACTTGTGCAAATCGCAATGCAACACTTCCAATTTTTACTTTAAAAGATGAACAGCACATTTTGGGATTGAACATTTTGGTAACTATGCGTGAATACTGGTCTGGCCTTTACAGGAGTGTAGGAAATATATATACACAAGGTATATAAATAAAATAACTAATATCATAGTCAAATAGTAAGCATGAAATATATACTTAACGTAAAGAGCTTCGAGTGGGTATATATGTATGTGATTGCGTTTGTGTTTTTCATAATTTAAACAATGCCCCATAATTTTACCAAACCCCGTGTACTTAAGGATTGTTTTCCATTTTTGAAATAGCATGGGATATATATGCAATGGATCATGGAAAAAATTATGTGTTGCGAATTGAATTTTTTCCATGATCCATTGCATACATATTCCATGCTATTTCAAGAAATGAAAAACAATCCTTATATATATATATATATATATATATATATATATATATATATATATAAATATATATATATATATATATATTATATATATATATATATATACATTACCATTTTCTGTGAAATTGTAGTCAGCTGGTTACTAAATTCATTCTATATATTTGACTTTGCGGTGGGAGTTTTTAACATGACGTAACAGCTAAACAGCTGCTCGGAAATACTTAATGAAATTAAGGTTATTTTCATATTATTCTGAAAGAAACTAGTGATATGGAAAACTTTGAATTAACTTTCTTATTGTCAGATTTGAAGCGAGATTATTTTATATTCGATAGCTTGGTGCAGGAAGATTAAATGTTTCAGAAGAAAAAAAATGTTTTTGAATTATGATATATTATAACTAGAATATACTATATAATGTGACTTAAGAGAAGGGAGACAGCTAATATTCATTCATGACAACTGAACGTAGCTATTTTGTTTGACATTGTTGTACCAATCAACCGGGAAACGGATTGACTGATTGATTTATTCGAACGTAATCCTGATATCCCCATTTATTCCTTATTTTCTTTTCTTTTTCTTTTGTAACGTAGGTGTCTTGGAGGCACAAAATATTACTTGTTTGTTTGTTTATTGTTGTTTAACGTCCCACTCAAGAATATTTCACTCATATCGAGACGTCACCAAATGCCGGTGAAGGGCTCGGCACTTACGGTCATTGAGCAGTAGGGTTCTTTAACGTGCCAACACCTACTGTGACACGGGACCTCCAGCTTTTACTGTCTCATCCGAAAGACAGGAAACCAACCTGTCGCCGGCGGGACTCGAACTCACGACCTCACGATCCAGAGTCGAGCGCGCTACCGAATGAGCCAGGCCGGCTCACAAAATATTACAATTCATTTTTCAGAAGTATTGAATATATATCTTTTCTCTTTTCAAAATTTCCTAGGCCCTGACAGTTTACGGATATGATATTTAGATCAGCCATTTTGATATATTACTGAGTGATATGTACTAAAAATTTACAAATTTAATTTTTACATGTGACATTAGAGATATTACAAGGATCCATACTTGAAAGAAAATAGCTGTAGTATTAAGTGTCGTGAAGAATTAGTGGAAATGAATAAACAACATAGATAATTTGGACAGAAGAAATAAGGGGAAGGGGTGGGAGAGGTAAAAATGTAAATATTGTGATTGTGATTGAATATCTTCCTTGATGGTTTAGATGTCATGGATATTATTCGAGACATAAAATTGAAATTTAATACATGTATATTATGATTTTCACAGTATATTTTAAGTGTACATAGATGAGTGAATTCCTTTTTGTTAATCACGAAATCAGGGAAAGTCATAGAAACAAAAAGGCAACGGAACCAGATTAAATTTTGGCTGTAGGCAATGACATATTGTATCTCAGAATTGATATATTGAGTATAGAGTTATAACGACATGGTATCGTGGATTATTTATCAACAAACATGATATGTACTTGTGTCCACTTGATCATGAGTAGAAGACATATTATCACTACAAACTGTTATGTCCAATTTTCTATGTTATCAGTGATGTCAAACTTGATTTTTCTTCCTGCTGATTTCCCATAGACACTGCCATTGAATAACCATGCACTTTCAATTTTGTCGTGTCCTTTTAGATTAAACAATAGATTCATATTTAAGGATTATTTTTCATTTTTGGAAAGCATTTATTGCATTTATACTCAATGCTTTCCAAAAAAATGAAATATATATATATATATATATATATATATATATATATATATATATATATATATATATATATATATATATATATATATATATATATATATTAGTGTTGTCAACGACTAACCGGCTAACCGAGTGCTCGTCGGATGGTCCGATTATCGAATAATAAAATCAGTACTCGGTTACTTGAATATAATTTTAAAATCACATGTATTTTGAATTTTTCGCGGCGGAAGTATTTTGAAATAAAAATGATCGTCTAACTGATATGACCCACCGTCTATCCTAATTGTTTCTCCGGAAAATCAAGTCCAGCAGCGGGTATAAAAGGCGGATTAATTATATCGGTCTTCATTGTATATCTTTATTCGCAAGCGTAGAACAGAGGCTGAACAATACTCATCGAATCTTATCTGTACTTTTGTGTATACCATGTCTACAGAAATATACATTTATACACCCAGTGAAGTTTTCAGCAACGTACAAACAGCAACAAACAGAGAAATGGTTAGTCCATCCATAGTAAGTCCTGAATTTATTCCATTTTTCCCAAAGATCAAACCCGTTCCAAAACAAAAACAAAGCTATCTGCTTCCTACAGTCACTCAGTCATTGAGCCATTTTAGTTCTTCCGGTAAACAGCAAGGTGTTCCGAAAGCAAAACATGCTTCAAATACCACTTCCCCTACCGGTCATCATAATGTTTTGCTTTAAAATGTTATACAATGACAGCCAATATAACTAATCCGCCTTTTATACCTCCTGTGGGACTTGATTTTCCGGAGAAAAACGCTGGTTAAACTAAAAAAATGCCGCCATTTACACCATAAATTAAGAAAACAACTTAATGTACATATAATTTTATTAAAACATTTCATTGAATATAAAGATGCATTGCTGTATCCATAAAGGGTACCGGGGTTCATAATCCACTTAGATTTAGCTTAATTAAATAAAAGCAAAACACTGGAATATTATCGGGAAGGAGGCTCTTGATCGACCCACACTCGCTAAATATTTGTTATGTTAATAAAGCTACCAACGTGGGGTCCCTAGTTACGCCGTGTCTGATATTCCGAAAGATATATAATGAACTACAGAGCTTTTAAGATTAAATATTTTTCGAGTAACCGAGTACTCGATCAGAAAAACATTCGGTTGATCGGATAATTGAAATTTACCGATGTGACAACCCTATTATATATATATATAACGGTACGTAGATCATTAATATAACCAAAACCAAAACAAAAACACATTCTGATAATTATTGTATAAACATTAACGAGTAACCTTTTCCACTTTGTAGACTTTCAAGCTCAATTCCCAAAACTTTGTTTAGCAGTAACTAAGACAGACAATGGCACAGTGGTTGAGGAAGCCAGGAAATGCAATGAACAACTACGTAGTGTTTGCTTAATACCTGAGGAATCTACAGGTAAGTATTTTCATGATTTATTGTCTTGTTTTTTTAATATATTGAATATATACACAAACGAAGACATCCACAAACAAGCGTACAAATTCACACACAAACGCATACATCCACACACAAATGCACACATTAAAATTAATGCACATATTTACACACAAATGCACACATTCAAATCAAACGCATACATTTACACACAAACGCATACATTTAAACACAAATGCACACATTTAAACACAAATGCACACATTAACACACAATAGAAGACATTCAAACACAAAAACAGACACACAATAATGCACACATTGAAAAACAAACGCACATATTACACACAAACGCAAACATTCACACAAAAATGCACACATTCGCACACGTTTACATACACAGGGAGAGTGAAGAAACATACATTGTGTAAGAAAGAGGAGGAGACGGGGTGGTATTCTGTGATATGGCGTATAAACATCCCCTCTACATCATTTTCCAAAATTACAAAAAAAATATACAGAATTTTAACAGGAAATGGAAGATTATTTATGACGATATTGCCTAATACGTTATACACCGTACCATGCACAACATGTACACCAGTCTGTGTACCATACACAACATGTACACCAGTCTGTGTACCATACACAACATGTACAACAGTCAGTGTACTATACACAACATGTACACCAGTCTGTGTACCATACACAACATGTACACCAGTCTGTGTACCATAAACAACATGTACACCAGTCTGTGTATCATACACAACATGTACAACAGTGTACCATACACAACATATACACCAGTCTGTGTATCATACACAACATGTACACCAGTGTACCATACACAACATATACACCAGTCTGTGTACCATACACAACATGTACACCAGTCTGTGTACCATACACAACATGTACACCAGTCAGTGTACCATACACAACATGTACACCAGTATGTGTATCATACACAACATGTACACCAGTGTACCATACACAACATGTACACCAGTCAGTGTACCATACAAAACATGTACACCAGTCTGTGTATCAACCACAACATGTACACCAGTGTACCATACACAACATGTACACCAGTCAGTGTACCATACGCAAGATGTACACCAGTCAGTATTCCATACCAAATATGTACACCTGACAAATCATGCACAACATGTTCGCCAATCAATGTACCATACAGAACATGTACACCTGTCAGTGTACCATACAGAACATGTACACCTGTCAGTGTACCATACAAAATGTGTATATCAATCAGTGTAAAATATACATGTACACCAGTTAGTGTACCATACACATCATGTACACCAGTCAGTGTACCATACAAAATGTACACCAATCTGTGTACCATGCACAACATGTACACCAATCAGTGTTCAATACACGACAAGTACACCAGTCAGTGTACCATACACAACATGTACACCAATCAGTGTACCATACACAACATTTACACCAGTCAGTGTACCATACACAACATGTACACCAGTCAGTGTACCATGCAAAACATGTTCAGCAGTCAGTGTACCATACAAAACATGTACATCAGTGAGTGTACCATACTGAACATGTACTCAATTCAATATACCATACGCAATGAACACCAGTCAGTGTACTATACACAATGAACTCCAGTCAGTGTATCATACACAGTATGACACCAGTCAGTGTATCATACAGAACATATACACCAGACAGTGTGAAATATACAATGTCGTAATGACAATTTGTTATGTCATAATAACAAGATATATATGTTGTTATAACAAGAAATGAGTTACATTGTTATGACAAAATATTATGTTGTAATTCCTTATTAGCATATTTGGACCACGAGTTGTTTTATGATTGTTAGTTATTAAGGTTTTATTTGAATTGTTTTTCACAACGTTGTTCTTAATAAGGCATAACATCGCATTACTACCTGGTAATAATTGTGTTGCAAGACACTAATCATGTTATTTTGTAGCATTCTTATTCAATATCATTGTTAACGCAACCTTAATTTAAGGAAGATATGTTTTATGAAAAATAAACCACTTCTAACTTTTCACGAAATACTCCTTTTTGAAGACATTGTCTTGCGAAAATTGCAACAAAATTGTTGTGTAATATCAGAACTTCATTTATTTATTTCTTATATATTTTAAATGGTGTACGTATATTTAAGTTTATATTATGGGTTTTTAAATGTACCATTTGTATCTCACTGGCATCAATTTTGTCGAGTCAGATTATATATTTTGATACCGTCGCAGGATAGAATATTTATTTTAAAGCAGACCAGAGACAGATCGTTTATATTCTTCAGTTCTTTAATTTTGTAGTCTGAAAAGTAATATATTGCAGTGGCGGATAGTAAAATGTCATAGGGGAGTTGAGGGTGTAACATAAGTAATATTTATACTATTTAAAACTGATACATATCTACATTACATACGGCACTGCATATTGGATTAGTGAGGCAAGATTTCAGCACGGAAAAGGTGACACGCTAAAGCATCTTTCAGAAAATTTCAGAAATTTGGAATCATGAACAGGCATTTTATCAGCGTCAAGACACAAAATTACGCCTGTCTACCTGGCTAATACAGTGGCGTAGGAAGCAAATCAAAAGGAGAGGGGCTAATTTGTTTTTCCTTAAATGTTTTCCCCGGTAAAAATATTTTCATATACCTTTTGAAATTGACACATTTAATCGAAACATTCCATTCTGTAAACAAATATAATACAGTACAAAGATATACAACAGGTTGATAAGTTGGGCGAAATGTAATTTATGTTGTTGTTTAGTTTGTAATTTACCCCGACTTTAGACATAAATGCCAAGAATCGTTAGGGTCTATCTTAATTGAACTATTATTCGGAAAATTTGAGCATTGTTTACATACCTGAAGTTTGACATAAGTTTTGTATAGGATAAAAAGTTTTGTACCCCCCTCCGAATCAAATCAATTTTCCATATGTTCCAGGGAGTATACTAGTACTCTCTAGGAAATGTTAAATTTCACAAGTCAGGAGAGTACAATGTTTATTATCTAGGTTCCAGACATAAAATTAGGAACTGGTTTTTATCTAAAATTCATTAAACGGAGAGACTGATTATATACATAAGTATTTTTTTTTGGGGGGGGGGGGGTTGTCAGCGTTTTTCTTCTTCCTCGAGATGGATTTATAGAGCAAATGAATGCAGATGACCACTGATTAAGTCAGCAACGAATTTTCTTTGATCTCAGTTGCATATAAATGTCTTTATGGATTAATCAAGAAAGATGAGCGTAGCCAGTCGACAAAAATGTAGAAAGAAATAAGGCGATCGAAGGGAGCCGAAACTTTAAAAAAAATGATTGTCATCACAACTTTAGCACTAGTTTAGGTGAGACTATTTATCAACTTGCTTTTAATATCAAACTATTTCTTGTCAATGTTTTCAACGCAAGAAGTTTACTTTTAAAATTCTGCCAGCTTCCCCCCAGAATCAATAGCCATCGCCTTATATATCCCATTCCTTCCATGTCTAGCGTACAGAATGATGGCGAGAATGAACTGCCTGGGAGCTTAAAAATTACGCTGGTCGAACATTATAAACGTACGAGAGGTCACTCGCACGTGCCCGATAGCGGATTGCGACATACGGGAGCGGTAAGAGATCGGATTGGAATTAGACTGATAACGGACAATTTAAAACAAAGCTTTTTGTATAACATACTCTTATTAATCTTATTAGTTTTAATAACACGTATTTATTAAGGTTGCGATAGTCAAAATATTGAACAAGATGTGACATGAATAATGTCTTGTAATACACAGATAGTAATGTCATGTTATGCCTCATTAAGAACAACAATGTAAAAACAATGCAAATGAAACCTTAACAACTAACAATTATAAGACAACTCTTGGCCCAAATGCGCCTCGTATATTTCATATCTCGTTCTGACAACATACGATCTTGTTATAACAAGGTAATTCATATCTCGTTATAACAACGTCATATCTTGTTATTACAACATAATATCTTGTTATAACAAAGATCATTCATATGTCGTTATAACAACATAATATCTTGTTATTACGACTTAATATTTTGTTAAATCGACATAATATATTGTTATTACGACATAATATCTTGTTATTAAAAGATATTCCAATACTTGTTATAACGACATATTTTGTTATTATGACATAATATCTTGTTATAACAAGATAATTTATATCTTGTTATAACAATATAATATCTTGTTATTACGACATAATATCTTGTTATTAAATGACTTAGCTTCCAGGTGCTTTCTTTTTCTAACCGTTGCATCTTCTCCTTATCATGTATGACAAATGTTCAATTTTTAAAATCCTTATGACAGTTTTTATAGTAAAATAAATGCTGATGGGAGGATTATTGCCATTAGGCCTCTTGATAAAGAAATTCTAAAATTTCTATTTTATTACTATAAATTGGGGGATTAATACTTATATTTCCTATACAAGTGTTTCTATGATATCTTTTGATTTAGTAACATGTCATTTGATGATATGTAACATTGTAATATGGACTTAAATAGAATCTTAAATCTTTATAATTAAAATTTAAGAATCACAGATAACAAAGTATTAACCTTTAGGATGTCCAGAATGAAATGCAGTTATTAATACATTTCCCCCTTTTTTCTTTTGTACAATATTAGGTGGTGGCTTGTTGTCGGGATTATAGGAGGAATACTTATAGTATGTTTGATTGTAATTGTCATCATCCTATTAGTATGTTTGATTGTCCATTGGGGTCATCATCTGTATCAAAAGGTATGTATGTATCAGGTATATGAGTCATTCGTTCGGATTACCTATATATATATAAATATATATATATATTATATATATACGGTAGTTATATTATATATATATATATATATATATATATATATATATATACAATATATATATAATATATACATACCACTGTAATTTCCTTCATTACTAGTTATACATCAATAGAATTAGTGAATTAAGTGTTAACCGCTAGTACTGGCGAGGAATACCTGATATATCTAAGAAACCCTAGTTCCATGTGACCATGCTTACGGCATTGGGATTTGTCGGACAATATTCTCTGAATATATGAATGGAATCAATTAAAGAATAAAATAACACAGCGTTCATTCCATAATTTTATTTAAAAGCCATTCATTACACAAAAATCACTGAAAAAAATCACGAAAACAAGAATACTTAGGCCTGCATCTGTAGCACACTGTGGTATGCCCATATCATAGGCCTATTGACCCGATAGAGATCCACGTCATGTTATGAAAAGAAACACAGGCACACAGAAATGAAAATTTGCTTCCGTAGTTACGTTGCTTGTAAGTTGAAAAGGGAGTCAGGTCTAGTGCAATTTTGTCCTGCATCTCTGATAAACAGCTTGCTTTCCATCACCATATAGGCTATTCCAGTCAGAAACAATTTGTCACTCACATCCCTTGAAATCAACTCTCAGTTCACCTCAAATCCTATATATTGCTAGGCTAATTACCAGGCCCGTCTTGTTTTTTACAACCTGTAATATTAATGCCGAGCAATAAGTATATGGATCATAGGTTTCTCAGTAAATTGACGGGCTCGGATACTCTATTATGATCAGACTGGCTAAAAACTGAAGTCTGGATTGACATATGGATCCATTGATAATTTACTAGGCCTACACGGATTTTCCATAACGAACGTGTCGGTAATTATCTTTTAAAACAGAACAATTAAAAGTTTGTTAATTTCAGAACATAATCTACATTTGTCTTGTTTCAATCGATTTGAAGGATTTCAAGTGGGCTAAGCCTATATACTGAAAATAGGTCTACTTACGAAATCGTCACCTAATTCACAGTTTACGGCATTTCCCCAGCTGATTCAGCGATTGTTAAAATTTCAAATAGAATGGCATACTTCGAGTTGTTCATCACCGAATATTTAACAGTCACACTAAAAAAACTTTCTGTGATATATTCCACTGATAAAAAATCTCAGAATTCAAACGATAAATTTGTTGTAAACAACGATCATTGTTGCTATCCAAATCTCACATGGGTAGGCCTAATCAGCCCCATTTTTGCACACAGCGCATTCATGCAATTCTCTTCTGACATATTTAACCCGCCGTTACTAAATTGGTCGCAATATCTAACAATCGAGAGACTAAAATATGGAGAATAAGTATTCAAAATTGTCCATATCACTAGTTTCTTTCAAAATGATATATATAAAAAAGAAATTAAACCTTAATTTCATTAGTATTTGCGATCAGAAAAAAGATGTCAAAACAGCTGTTGAGCCATTACGTTATATGAAAACACCCCCCCGTAGAGTCAGTGTTCTGGAATGAATTTAGTATCCAGTGGACTACAGTTTTTCTGGAATATGGTAATGTATATAAATATAAGGATTGTTTTTTCATTTTTTGAATATCATCGGGGTATAAAAGCAATTACTTACTGAAAAAATTCATTGTGCAGCACTTCGTGCTGCACAGAATTGTTTCCATGAGTAATTGCTTTTATACCCCATGATGTTAAAAAATTGAAAAAAAGATCGAATCCTTATATATAATATATATATACTATATATATTTATGTGTGTGTTTGTGTGTGTGTGTCGTGCGTGCGTGTTTGGATGAGTTTGTTAGTGTGTGTGTCGTATGTGTGTGTGTGTGTGTGTGTGTGTGTGTGTGTGTGTGTGTGTGGGTGGGTGGGTGGGTGGTTGGGTGTGTGTGTTTGGATTAATAATGTCCCTTGGCCAAGATGTTATGTATATGTATATATTAATTTCATCATAAAAAATTTAAGGAGATCTAAATTTTGCAATATTAACGGTTTTCTGATAAGCAGATAAGAAGTGATGTAACAAAATTACATATTACAGAGTCGTTATTTCATCGTTATATGTAAAGAAAAAAACGTGGTAAAATTACATTATTGCATATGCGTGTGTTTCTGTGGGATGGCTAGGTATGTGTGTAATTAAAATATCCTCCTGAAGATTGTTATATAAACATGAAAGGGCTAAATTTCAAAGGAATATATATAATAAAATAATACTTTTTGATATCTAAAATGAATTATATTTAAGCAGAAAGTGGACCGGTAACATCATTAGCTTATCTATTTAATTAATCAATATCAAGTTAACTAATTACAAATTCTTAAAATGTCCAAATGTTTCTTAAAAGATTAATTTGGCTAAATCAGTTAAATTGGTAAAAACTTTGAAAATGGAAAACATTAAAATGGGCATTTTTTAAATATTACATATTATATATATATATATATATAAAGAGAGCATTTTTTGCAGACGAAAAAAGGCAAAACCAGAAAAGAAAATAAGATATCGCAACCCTCACGTTTTGTATCCTCCTCCCGACGAAGAAAGCAGAGAAAGTGAAATAGTCTTGAAAGATGCACGGGCACTAGAACAAACTAAAAATCCAAAGAAACCAGTTAGGCGTATGAAGTCTAGACAGGAATTTAATGATGGGAAGTCTTACGAAAAT